>JALIRH010000045.1:3155134-3365921 GCA_023055505.1 Callipepla californica brunnescens
CGAAAAAAGACCCCAAAAGAAAAAAAAAAAACAGAACAAAAAGGAGGAAAATAATATTAAAAATACAAACGAGGGAGGAAAAGAGAAAAGAGAGAGAAAACGAACGAAAGAGGAGTTTGTTCAGAAGCAGCATTGATTCAGGCCTGAGGTCAAGCAGCTGGAAAAGGTCCACCACGAAGAGAGCACCAGACGAGCTGGGTCCACGCGTTACTGGATTGGGGCGGGGGGTGTGGGGGGGATGGGGGGCATCCCCGCGGCAGGGGGAGCGAGATGAGAGAGAAACGGACGGACAGGAGGACAGAGATGCGGACGGACAGGCGGACAGAGGCAGGCAGGCAGAGGGGACGGGGGCAGAAAGGTGAGGGGGGGGGGGGGACAAGAATGGCGGCGTTAGGGTGGGCATGGGCTGTGCTGCGTGCCCGGTGCTGCTCGTGGCTCCTCCGGGGGTCCCCCACCCCCCTCCCCTGCCCCCAGACCACCGCTGGCAGCCACACTGACCGACCCCACTGCTGGAGGGGCCGAGAGGTGCAACAGCCAGAGGGGTCAGTGCTGGGAGGTGGGGGGGGGGGGTGGCTAGGAAAGGGATTGCCGGAGCGAGGGGGTTGGGGGGGGGGGTGTTCCTGGTGAGAAAAGGGGGTGTGATGGCATCGAGGTGATGTGGGGACAGCCAGGTCTGAGCTCACATGCGGCCTCCAGGGAGAAAGGGGCCCCTTTTTGCTCAGGAGACGTTTGCCCACACTGCTCAAAGTTCCCCCTCCTCATGGCTCACCCCAGCTATGGATTGAGGCAGCTGGGAGAAGGGCTGCTTGATTTCTTTCTTTCTCCTACGGGTCCGACACAATGAGCAAAATGGGGTTCATCGGGTGACCCTAACGAAGGACAGGCCCAGGGAAAGGGACTGAGACACAGAGCGGGGAGGGGAGGAGGATGGGATCGGGTGGGGTGGGGGGAAGGCTCAGTGCTGGGACCTGAGGGAGGAGAGGGAGGGGAGGAAGGAGCAGGATGGGGTACCTGGAGTGCAATCAGCTCCAGGGATGGGGTCAGTGCTGGGCTGGGGGGGTGGGGGGAGATGGAGCAGTCACAGTCCCATCCCACAGCTCTCCTCTTCCAGCTGCTGGTGCCCCCACCCCACCCCGAGGACTGCAGCTGGGAGCCTGCCCCTACAGGTAAGCTACCTGCTGCTGTCCCTGGATGCGCATGTACTCCATCCTCTGCTTGATGTGCTTGCTCTTGTCGGGGCTGCCCTGCTGGCTCTGCTTCAGCCTGGACGACGGGGTTCACCATCTTCATGGGAGGGATGGAAACGCCGCCGCTCTGCGGGGACAGAGAATTTGGGGAAGATTAAAACCCCGGCACCGAGCGTGGGGTGGGTGGGAAATCCCCACGGTTCCCAGTCCTCAGGGCACTGCGGGGTTGTCCTGCGAGGCTCTGCCGCTGTCACAGCAGCTGAGGAAGGGGACTTCAGCTCCGTGTGCTTCAGGAGCCTGGGGAGAGGGTGGGACCCACCACCTGGGACCCACCACCAGCCCCTGCTGCCACGCACGCAGGGGTGAGGAGCGAAAACCGAGGGGTGGAGGGCAGGAGAAGAGCACCCAGCCCAGAGAAAGGACAGGAGGCAGCGGCAGATGGAAGCAGATTCCAGGTGGAAACGGCGACAGTGGGAACGCAGAGGGGTTTTTATTAACTCTCTGAGATACAAAGATTTGCTCCTCCTTGCGGGAGGAGAGCTCTGAGATGGCACATCTAACTGCGGGGTCCCCACGCTGCCAGGGAACCCCAAAACCCCACACACCGGGGCCCTGCTGCCCCAAAAGAGCACACGGGATGCTCCAGCTGCAGCAGCACAGCACCAGCAGATCGTCCCTGGGCTCAGAATAGAGGCATGTTGCTGCCTCTGTCCTCCCTGGCCATCCTCTGGGACCCTCTGTGCTGCTTAGGACCCCTGAAGGAGGGAACCACTCCCCACCTGCATCCCCCCCCCTATACAGTCAGGTGCTGGAGCAGCCCCTCCTGCCCCTGCCCTGCTCTCAGCTCTGCTTTGGGATCCCGCATGCCAACCGCAGCCATAAATCCACCCCCTGGCTCCAGGACCAGAGGAGAACCTGCAGCTCCACCCACGGGGGGGGGGAAAGGCTGCAAATGAAAAAGGAGACTCATTCAGCAGCACTGATTGTTAATAAAGGAGCAGGCTGACTCCATCCCCCCCACCCCTTTCCCCCCCCCCTCCCCCAGCTATTCAGCAAGCCCAGTGGCTGCTGCAGACTCCAGCAGAAACCCATTTGGATGGCTTTGGGGATCCTGAGCTGTGATTTAATTAGGAGGAACATCTGCTGCTCCGCAGTCACTCTGAAACAGCAGCTCTTCGGAAAAGTGCTCGTGCAAAACGGCACCGGTGGGGGACAGACCCCAGGGTGGGGGACACAGCAGTTGCCCTCCTGAGCTCTGCGGGTGGCAGCCCCAACCCCAGAGATGGGGGGGGGGGGGGGGGCGGAATCCGTGCCCCCTAACACCAGTGAGGACAGCAGCACGGGGTCCTTCTGCCACCCACTGCCCAGAGGGGGGCTCAGCCCCACCAAAGCCAACCCCTGATGCCCCAAATGAGGGCTCCTTTGCTGACACACTGCTTCGCTGCCCCGATGGAGCTGTGGGCCGTGAGCACATCACGGCCACGAGGGTCGGATCCAGCCCCGGCAGAGGGCAAAGTTGGGAGATGGGTGCCGCACCTCAGCTGTGCCCGGAGGTAGAGTCACAGAAAGGGAGCAGGTGGAGGAAGAGCAGGCATCAGAGCAGATCCGAAGGGCAGAGCACGGCAAGAGGAGTAACAGGAAATAAACCTGAGGCGCGCCGAGCTGCGGCTTGGGAAGCAGAGGAGGTTTGGTGGCGTGGCTCGGGCACGTGGCAGCATCAGCTTTGGTCTGGCTGAGATCCAGGGCAGTGCCATCGTCACAGAGCTCGTGGTGCTGCTCCTCACCATCCTCGCTGTCCCGTCCGGCATCCCCGGGTACCGCCCGTCCTTGGGGGGACGCATCCTCAGCAGAGCGGTGGCTGCTGATTTCGCTGATGGTCATCTCCAGCTCCCGGATGGTTTCTTCCAGGCTGTCCAACCTCTGATAGGTGCCCTCACAAATCTCCCTGCTGCGCGGGGTCATGCTGTGCAGGGGGGACCCCTCTGCTTCGCTCCTTCCCTGAGCAGTGGGGCTGCGGAGCCCCTCGGCCGCCATCCCCCCCACTCCGGCCCTATCAGAGCCCCGATCCTGCACTGCCACGTGTGGAGGGTGCCCAGCCCGGCCCCACTCTCTGCCCCACAGATTTGGGGGGCACCTGGCTCTCAGCACCGCTGTGTCATCACGCTGCTCCCTCCGTGCGTGTCCGGGAGGGGGGGGATGCATCCTTCCCAGCTCCTCCTCGGGGCTCTGTGTCACTGTGGAGCTGTGGGGTGATGCTGGACCCTTCGCTGCGTGCGGTGGGGAGAAGCTCCGTGACCATCCCTTGGGGACAAGGAGCCATAGGGCACCGCGGGGAAGCCTTGCTGCTGCCTTTGTGCTTTCCATCCCCTCCTGCTCCTCCGTGGCCGGCCGGGTCCCCGTGCTCAGAGCAGCGTGGTTCCACTGCCACCTCGGGTTCGGACACCCACTCGGTGAGCACGATCTGCGGGAGGGAGAAAGCCCCACTCCCCGGGGCTGCTGGGGCTGCCAGCTCCTAGGTAGAGAAGTCAGACAGATTAAGGGCCGGGGAGCGGCGTGGGATGCTGTTCTGGGGGGGGTGGGGGAGGTGGGGGAGATGCTTGGGGATATTCGTGTCCTGCTGCACCTCCAGGCATCGCTGCAAGGATGCGTTCGGCCACAGAGGGGCTGCTCGAGCACTCCCCGTGGGCACGGAGTGAGACTGCTCTCATCCTCTGCTCACGGCAGCTTCAGAGGAGGTTTAGGCTACAAGTGGGCTGGAGTCTTCAGCTGCCGCACCTCCCCGAGGTGTAATGGGAACCTGACTGCTGTGCTCTGGCTTCCATTTCTCTTGCGCCGGTGCAGCAGTTGTGTCAGAGCGCAGTGCAGCCCTCTGCTGCCCAACCCTGTGCTGCTCTCAGCGGATCTGAAGGCAGGGCCGAGCCCTCACAAACGAGCTGCAGTGGATGCCAGACCTTTAAATCCCTGAGCAGCAAGAAGTCACCTGGAACAGCCTGTCCTTCCTGCCCTCACCTCTCCGCTACAGTCCCAGGGATGTGCAGCGAGCCGTGCAGCACCCGGGGGACTGCAGCAGGCCGTGCCCTGCAGGAGAAGTGCTCCAGCAGGAGAGCTGTTCCCCCGAGCTGCAGCAAAGCAGCCTCTGCTCCACAGCACAGCACTGCCCTGCATGGGGGCTGCTGCCTCACAGGGCTCCGTGGGCAGCTGGCTCCATCCTACCCCTGCTAACATCATTGCTCTGCTCCATCCTCACCACTTCGCTCCATCCCCACCGCTCCGTTTCATCCCATTCCCGCTGCCCTGCTCCAAGAACAGAGTTGAGATGGGGTCCAGGGCTCCCAACACCCCCTCCCCTCCCGCAGTGCTGTGTCACCGCCCGCTCAGTGCCATCAGAGCAGTGATCCCCCCCCCAACCTCCACCCCAGTGCTGCAGCCCCACGTTCGTGCTCATTCGGTGCCGCGTCGGTGCCACACGAGCAGTGGCAGTGAGAAGAGGAGCAGACAGAAGCCATTAGTCGGTTAAACCGGAGAAGGAAGAAGTGAGTTAAGAGGTGGGAGAGGCGGTGGTTAAGTGCAGCCAGCCAGGAGGAGATCTGCAGGAAGAGGAGGGATGTTACCTTCCATCCTTCGGCTGCACCGGAGGCTCCATTGGGCCACATGTCTGCGTGCCCAGGGGAGACGGCAGCCACGAGAGGGTCGTAACGGAGCGTGGGGAGGAAAGGGGAGGCAGAGCTCCTCTGAAACACCTGGGGAGTCAAACAGCCACGTTGGAGGAGGGAGGCACAGCGGGTGGGCAGAGATGGAGCCCGGCCAGGATGGGGCTCGGCACTGCAGGGAGAGGGGGGAGGCAGCCCCTGTGGGAGAGCCGTGGGTGTCCCCATGGATGGGGCGAAGATGGGGACAGTCACTGCAGTGCTGCAGGTCCCCACGGTTGGGGTCAGGATGGGGACAGCCCCCACTGCGCTGCACGTCCCCATGCTTAGGATCAGGATGTTGCGTGGGGACCTCTCCTGGAGCTGCTCCTGCGGACGCCTGCTGTGGGGTTGGCTGTGCTTCCCGTGCCCGCGCGGTGCCGCGCTCACCTCCAGCTCCGCGATGATGCGGTCCTCGTCGTCGTCGTCTTTGATGGCGGAGGCGATGATGGGTGGGGTGGACGCGGGTCTCACCACCTCCGACACCGTCCGTCTCAGCTTCACCTGTGGCTTCTGGGTCTCCAGCTCCTCCGATTCTGCTTTCTGTGGGGCAGCAAGCAGTGAGGGGCTGCTCCCGTGGGGTGACCCTCCGTGGGGTGATCGTCACCCCTACCCGGCCCCAGCGCCCACCTTCATGAAGCCAGGCTCCTTCTTGCTGGTGACGATGACTTCTCCGCTGCGGGTGGTGGTCAGCCCGTGGGACGAGGGGAAGCTCCGGCGGGGCGGGGGAGGAGGAGGGGATTTGGAGGGTTTCTCGGTGCGGTACCGTGGCACCGTCAGCTCATCTGGGCAGAAAGCAGAGCTGGCACCGAGCCCTGCCCCTGTCCCAATCCTGCACACACCCCACTGGATCAGGGTCATCACCCCACCCCATACCTGAGCCTCTGCGGCCATTGGGGTCCGCCTTCCCCGTGGATTTCTGTGCGTGCTGAGGCTTGGATGGTTTATGCTCTGGTGTGGACGCGGCGCTGCTGCTGCCCGTGCTCTGTTTGTGCTTGGCAGCGAACTCCAGGTCGGGGATGGCCTTCATGAGCTCGGCCTGGGTCTCCTCCAGGAGGCGGTTGATGTCCTTGGCACTGTACTGGGTCAGCGCTGCCCTCTTCTCCTCCCAGTCCCTCTCGGCAGCCTGCAACAGCACAGCCCTCTGCAGCCCCCGCCCTTATGGACACAACGTGACCCCACTGCCCCACCGTCACCTCCCCATTGCCCCACTGAATCCCGCTGCCCCACCATTTGCCACAGCCAACCCCACACCGGTGCTGCTCTGACCCACCCCACACCCGTGTCCCAGTTGCACACTGGGTCTCCCTGCTATTAAGATTCCCCATCAGCTCCAAACCCAGCAGGGAGGCTGTGCCCCACTGTTCCCATGGGGTCAGAGCCGTTAGAGAAGCCCCCCCCCCAAGTAGGAACCCTCCCCTTCCCCGTCCAGGCTCTTACCTCCACAGACACTGCTTTGTCTGCACTCTTCTTACTGGGCGTCTCAGGACCCGTCTGGGTTTTGGCAGGCACCATCTCTGGAGCCCGGGAAGGGTTATTGCTCTTGGTGGGGTGGCTCTGGGTCTGGGGGGGGCTGTGCCCAAAGCCGGGCATGCCCAGGGGCTCAGTGCTGGCAGTCAGGTGGTGCAGGCTCACGGGGGGGCTGGGGGGCATCTCCAGCTCCAGCCCTTTGCTGAAGTCTGTCTCGGGGGCCATCTTCTTGGGGGACTGGCTGAGGTTGTTGGGGGGGGTCCACACGCCCTCGTCCACTTGCCTGCAGGGGACAGAGGGAAGGCGCTGGGCGAGCTGCACGCTGCTGTTGTTCGGTTCCAGCATCTCTCCGAATTCCTCCCTGCCCAAAATCAGCCTCCGGACTCAGAAGTTATCAAGGAAGGAGAGTGACAGGCAGGCGGATATGCGCGCTGTGCCATCAGACGAGCTCATTTCCATACAAAACCAGGCTACAACAGCGCCCGGGGCGAGCCCGGCGACAGAGTCTGCCCCATTGGTGAGCTCTGCTGAAAGGTCTCCTAATGGGAACGGGCAGGTGGGCACGGATCCCTCCACCCCGACAGCTCTGCTCATCAAGAATGAGATTTCTGGCCACGCTCAGCGCTCCCACTGTACCCAGATACACGGCCACGTTTTGCCAAGGCGATAAGGAAGGGGAGGTTCTCAAAGAGGGGCTCCCATGTATGCGCTGGGGGCACTGGGGATCAGACCCATTGGAGTCAGACGTGATGGGTCCGTTCCACCTCAGGGGACACTACCACTCATTTATTTTTCCCCCCAAATGAACCTTTTGTCAATGGCTCTGGGGGTTTCCATCCACCACATGGGGAGGACAGTGGCACGGGACCCTCCCACGGGACACGGTGAGCGGGGTCAGGGTGCAGCTCTCTCACCTGCGGATCTGGGCGAGCGTGTCGGTGACCGTCTTGCAGCGCTTGAGCAGCCCGTCGAGGCGGTTCGGTTCCTCCTTGAGGAACTTCACGGCTTCCACCTCCACCCGCAGCACCACCCGCATCTTGCTCTGCAGGCTGGGGAACTGGGCTGCGGGGACAGCGGGGTCACCGAGAGCTGTGTTTGGACGGAGGGGTCCCCGGGCTCACCATCCCATTTCCAACCCGGTTCCCGTTGGTGCTGAGCGCATCCCCTGGGCACAACGCTGCCCTGGGAGTGGGCATTTGCTCACCAGGACCCCCAGAGGGAGGGAACACAGCGGTCTCATTGCGGGAGAGCATGGGAATGGGGCAGCAAGCAAGCTGCTGGAGGGACTGGTGGTGATTTTGGCAGCTGATGGAGCACTGGGGACATGGGTGCAGCCCCGTGGTCCCCGCTCACCCTTGAGGTCGGTCAGCGTCTCCCCGAGCTGCTTGAGCACCACGGCCTTCTCCTCCAGCTCCTGCACCGGGATGAGGCGGTGGTTGTGTGCCAGATCCTTCTGGATCTTCTCCACCGACTTCTCCAGGTCACTGTGAGCACAAAGGTGGGGGGGGGAGGGATGGCACCGGCTCCCCACGGGGCGTGGGGGGAGGAGGGCGGCACCAGGAACCACGATGGCACCGGGGATGGGAACGGCACCGGAGGAGGATGGAGACCAGGGAGAGGGGTGGGGGGGGAGCAGCAGGACCCCCTCCCCGTGCTCACTTCAGCTGCTGGGTGATGAGCTCCTCCTCGTTCAGGTACCGCAGCCGCTCCTCCTCCACCAGGCTGCGCTGGCGCTGCAGAGGATCCTCGTGCTTGCGCATGGTGTCCGTCACCCGCACGCTGATCTCCGTCTCTGTCCTCCGCAGCATCGTCTTCACCGTCTCCTGGTTCTGCAGCTGTATGTGTGTGTGTGGGGGGGGGCAAAGCAGGGGCTGGGTGAGAGCTCACGGAGGAAAACCCCCCCACCGCACACACAGTACCCACCTGCAGCTTCTTGAGCTGCTGCAGCTGGTTGCGGAGCTCGCTGGCGTTCTGCTGCAGGTCGTGGAGGTGCAGCTGCATGTGCAGGCGGGTGATGGCCGTGGGCTGCCCTGCCGGGGTGCTGGTGGCCGAGGGTGGGGGGGGTGCGGGCACCGGGGTCCCCATGCCGCTGCGGCTGGTTGCTGTGGGGGTGGGGGGAGCAAGAGGAGGATGCTGGGGTGAGGAACTCCAGCCTGGGTGGGAGGGTTCCCCTGAAAGCCTCTCCTTCCCCGCTGTGTCTCAGCCCAGCACAAAGGTGAGCTCCCAACATGGGATGGGGCTGCAGCACTCCAACCCCTGGGGTCAGGGACCCGTAATGGCCCCAGGTTGTGGGGATGACCTCTGGGGAGATCTCCAAACCTCTCCCAGTCACTTACATGCTGATGGGGGGGTCCCTCCATTGGTGGCTTCAGTCTTCTCACTGCAACAAAAGAGACGAGGGGGAGAACGTGGAGCACGGAGCAGCTCCTTTATCCATATCAGTGTTGTCCAGAGGAGTACCCCCAGATCCTATTCCTGCCCCCCAACCCTTCCCAGCTCCTTACCTGGGGGTCTCGGCCTCAGAGCCGCGGAGCAGCGCGCTCTGCACCAGCCCCGTCAGGCTGGCAATCTGCTTCTCCATGGCCTCCATCCGCTCCCTGTGAGGACGGGGTGAGGGTTAGAGTAGCAGTAGGGGGTGAGGGTTAGGGTTGAGGGGTTAAGGGTTGGCTTAGGGGTAGGGGAAGTGGCACCCAACTCTCCACATTCATGGGGCTGGCAATGGGGAAACCTGCCCCCGCTCCCCAGCCATACCCAAGGACGACCCACCCAGCAGAGCCCACATCCACAGGGAAACCCCTCCCGGGCCCCTCCTCACCTCGTTTCCGTGTCTTTGGCTGGAACCGGGGAGCTGAACCCCGAAAGCGGGCGGTCCCCAGGTCCGGGGAACAGCTCGGGGGGTCCGGCAGCGCTGGGGTTGCGCGGTTTGCTGACCGGGCTCTCCATGAAGACGGAGGAGCAGGAATCCTTGCGGAAGGACTGACGGACGGGCGAGGAGCGGCTGGGCGGCCCCGAGTAGGGGCTGTGCGGGCTCTGCCCCGCCTGTACCTCCACCATCTTCTGGGGGGAGGATGGGGGCATGCGGAAACCCAGACCCGGTCCGTACGTGTCGCTGTAGATCTGCGCGTTGGGTTTGTACAAGCTGTCCTCCAGCTCCGTCTGCAGCGCGGCTGCCGAATAAGTGCTGAGCGAGCGCACCGAGCCCCTCTTGTACAGCCCCCCCGAGTACCCAAAGGGGTCCCCCATGCCGGCCAGCGACTGCGTGGAGGTGATGCTGAGCCTCCCCTCGTGCACCATGCCGTAAGGGTCGGCGTACAGCCCCTCGTTCTTCACCAGCACCATGTTCTTCCCCGCCAGGTCCTCGTCCGGTTTGACGTCGCGGCGTTCCAGGATGGCACTGGGGCTGGGAGAGACTCCAGGTGCCGGGGGCAGGCTGGCCAGGCGCTCGCCGTGGTGCACCGGGCTGCCGGCGTAGGAGGGAGGACGACCGCCGCTGTAGGACATGCGGGAGCGGGATGGGGAGGAGGACTGTAGGACGGGCGGGGGGGAGCCCGAGGCCAGGTGGGGGGCCGGGGACATGTTGTTCAGGCGGCGGGTGGGTGAGGATTCCCTGGAGGTGTAAACCATCTCGCGCTGCGGAAAGGGGAAGGGATGGTCAGCACCGCGTCCCACTGCTCCTGGTCCCCATCTCTCTCTGCCTTGGGGGGGGTGTGACCCCCCACCCCCCCATTTGGCTTTAGCAAACGGCAGCTCCCTCCTTCCCCTCCAAGAGCAGGAGGGTTCATTCTGATGAATCCCCTAATTCTCGCCTTTATCGCACCCCTCCCACCACACTCCATACATCCATTCTTCTAAAGCAACACTTATTGATGCCAGGACTGGGGAAGACAAATCGCAGCCATTGCTCCTCCCACAAACATGTGCAATTACCGTGCCCCCCCCCCCTCCTCCCTCAGCAGCCCCACAGCGGGGTGCTGCCCACCCCCTGACCCCCAGCCCCTTACCCTCAGGTCGCCGTTGGTGATGTGCGAGGCGGGGAACGAGGCATAGAGCGGCTCTTTGCGGTATATTTTAATGATGCTTCTGTCCTGGATGTCGCTGGAAGGAGAGGCAGAGCTGTGAGAGCCCCAGCACTTGTATAGGGCTGCACCTTGTGCTGCTTGCAACGTCAGTGGTGCCAGGGGAGGGGCTGGGGGCCGTGCCCAGGCACAGCACAGCAGCACCAGGGGCTGCTGTGGCTCCGCAGAGGTGACGGAGCGCTGAGCACTTTTCAGGGCACCAACACCAACCCAAAGCCCTCCACCATCTCCAAGGAAACCCATTGTGAGTGCCTCCCCACCCCTACTGATGGGGACAGCAGAGTGGCTGCCAGCACCAGCGTGCCTCCAACAGAGATGGAAAACACGAGTGGATACACTCAGCGCCCCGTGCCAGCTCTCAGGGTCTGTGTGCTCCTAAACCCCCCCCAGGGGTCCATCTGTCCCTCACCGGACATCCTCCAGCTCGTAGAAGACGTTGCGGGACTCGTCCTTGATGAGGATGGCGGTGTTGGGAGACTTCAGCATCCCCATGGTGAGCTTCTGGGGGAACATGTGGACGATGAGGGCGTGCAGGGTGTCCATGCTGCTGATCTCGTGGGTGATGTGCACGCGCCTCGTCTCATCCCCAAACTGCAGGAAGAGGACCCCTGGAGGCAAAGCGAGCAGAGGGGTGAGCCCACATGCCGACAGATGCTAGGCTTGCACGTGGGGCTGCACCGTGGGGAGGGGTTGCATTTATCAGTGCTCGGATGCAGCGGGGCTGGTGGGGCAGAGCTGGGGTACCTGGGGAGCGCAGCTTCGTCTGGCTGGTGGAGCGGGACAGAGGCAGGCTCTGCCGAAACCGGTTCATCCTATTGAAGCCCAGGGGCAGCTCTGCTTCCGACATGGTTTCCAGGGATTCAGCCGAGGCGAAGGAGAGCTTGGCTTGGTCGGCCAGGCCGGGCTGAGAGCCCTGAGAGTGCCGGGAGCTCCTGGTCTGCAATGGGAACGGGGAGATGAGAGCCCAGCACTGACCCCACGCGCCCCATAACCCCTCATCCCGCAGTGCTCGCATCTCAAAGCCTCCTGGTGCCAAACCCAGTGATGGTCACAGAGCCAGGACTCGCACGCGAGGACGGGAATAACCTTAGCAATTAGAGGAGGTTACACATCCATTACGCCAATGAAGCAGCTCCCGGGAAACATAAATGCCCAGCTTCTTCTGGAAGCAAAGCAGCGGCGAGGTTTATTATCTGCCTGAGCTAAGGGAAAGTAATGGCTTTGGGTTTACGGCAGTAAAAATTTAATATGCCAGGAGTCCAATTTCACACGGCCGAGCGTATTTCCGCTGCATGAAAGTTGAGGGTATAGACACGAGCGTCGTGAGCTGACATCCGAAGGCTGTGGGTTAAGCAGAGCGGGACGAGAGGTGCCTGGACAACCCCTGAGCACAGCACCCAGCACAGCACCCAACCAAGCATCAAGCACAGCCATGCTCCCAGCTCCATCTCCCAGACACATCTTTATCATCAGCAACTGAACCCAGGAGAACAAACAGCTCCCGGGGTGTGGATAAAGGCAGCACGGTAAGGGACAACGGCTCTATTTTAAGAGCCGAAAGAAAACAAAAAAAAAGAAAAAGAAAAAATCAATACGAAATGATAACAGCCATCATCATCATTTAAATGAGACGTTAATTGGAGGATTTAATGAATCCTGAGGGGCGGGGTTTTTTTCTAGGACTTGAAACGTTCTCGCTGTAGCTAATTGCTGGAAAATTGACGGCTTCGTTTTGGTGCTGCTGTTGGAAGGCAAAGCTTGCAGGCGGCACCAAGGCATCGCACGCTGCCACTAGGAAGGGTTTCCTGCAGGAGGGGAGCGGGGCTGGAGCAAAGCAGCACCGTGTGTGTGTGTGGGGGGGGGCACAGGGCTGCTCCCCCCCCCCCCATTGCTCTGCCACCCTGACTTCGTGTGCTTCATGCGGAACCCTCACACAGGGGTCCCCACCTGGAGGAAAAGGTCATTAAATAAATCGGAGGAACCCAAGTTGGGGGGAAGGGGGGGGGGTCTGGCTCTGCGTCTCCACACACGGCAGGGTGGTGGGGCTGCTGTTGCCATGTGGCATCGCTGTTGCTATGGGATGCGGTGCGTGAGCATCACAACCCTGCACTGTGCTGTGTTCTGCAGTGAAAGCTGTCCCCACCCCCCCACACCTCCACTCCTGTCCCAACCCCCCCTCCAGGTGAGCCCGGACCCCTCCTGCCCTCTGCCCCGCGGCTCCGGCTGACCTCCAGTAATTAAGCTGCTCAGATGGAGCTAATTATGGCATCCACCACCACCAAAAAAAAAAAAAAAAAAAAGGGAGAAAAGAGGGCAAGATGAAAATTAATGGATTTTTAGCCCGGAAGGGACCATTCTGATCGTTATCCTGATGCTCAGCCTCACATGCTCAAAGAGCAGCTCCCCCCCCCCCCCCCCCCACCAGAGCAGGGACCACAGCCCCCAGCAACCCCCCTCTGCAGGGCAGGCATCCCCCTGCATCCCCAGGACCCCCAGAGCCCCCCATCCCATCCCTGTGCTGCTCTAAGAGGGGTGAGCAGACCCCGATGCTATGGGGGAGGGGCACCCACGGGGTTGGGGCACCTGCAGAGCACCGTCCTTGGCCTCCTGTGGGCCATTAATGAGCCGACCTCAGGGGAACTGCTTCTTATTGCTCTGCCTCACTAATGACTTATCCCGCTCTCAGATAATAAAGCTCAAACGTGCATCCAGACCCCTGATGCTTCTCCTTCTCTGGAGGTGCCCGGGGAGGTGGGGGAGGGGTCCAATCCTGCCTTGCTGGGAGCCAGAGTAGGGCCTGGGATGGCCAGTGTCTGGGACTGGTCCATGCTGGCCGCTGCCAGGGTAGAGAGCATCACAACCCTTTTGTGGAGGGGATGTCTCCTATGGCCGAGCATCGCCACGGGGCTGACGCAGAAACCCGACATCAAACCCGAGCAGCGACTCCAGAATGGAAATCCGATTCCCCTTCCCCACCCTGACCGAGCACTGAGCACACAACAACGAGCACAATATCCTCCTCTCATCCCAGAGGCCTTATCTACCTCCCCTCTGGATCCCCACGTCCCCCCTTGTACCCCAGGCAGCGGGACCCATCCTGCTATACCCAAATCCACAAGCAGCAGGATGGAGGGGGAGGACCGCCCCTCCCCTCCCTGCGATGTCACGCTGGGAGATGACCCATTTCTGCCTGGAATTGCAGCGCGGGGTTAATGCAGCTGGAGCTATCCGTGCTCTCACGAGTTCAGGGGCAGGAGGTGAATGGAAAACAGAGGAGTGCCGCTGCCCAAAGCAAAACAGAGCCGCCCAAGGCCGCAGGAGGATGATAACCGTGCAGCTCCAGGCACGGGGTGTGGGGGGGAGGGGGAAAGGATGCTCTGAAAGCACCCACAGAGCCGCGCAGTGATGGGCACTGAGGGTGGGGTGGCTGTGGTGGGGGAAATGTGGGCACAGACCCCCACCCCCAATCCTGGGAGCACAGCACGGTGCTGCTTCGGTTCTGTGCCTTATGTAAAAGAGGTGGGATGGGGGAAGGGGGAGACTGGGGTGGGGGGGGGGAGTTTGTCTTTTATCTCCCCGGAGCTAAAAATAAGCTACAATTAAGGGATCCTTTTAGCACCTAAAACTTCCAACAATCCCTTTCCTGTCAGCGCTGAGGCGGTTCCATTCTATCTGCCTGGCTGGGAGGCGACGCTGCTCTCCTCCTCCTGCCCCCTTCCCACGTTCCAGCTGTGGTTCCAGCTGTGGTCAGAGGACGGGGTGAGGTGGGGGACCCCCACCCATCCCATCCCACTGATGGAGAGGCAGGGAACGCAGGGAAAGAACTCACCCCACTCTTCTGAAAGAAAAACACAGGGATGGGGAGCAGGGCACCGTGAGCTGTCTCCATGCAAGAGCCACCAGCACCGACCTCATGCATTAACTCCCCTCTGCTGACCCCTCTGCACACACTCAGTGCCCTGCAGCACCTCAGCCACGGGGAGAACACCATTTACAACCCAGCTCACCCCCCCACAGCCCACCCCGCTGCCCGCCCAGCTCTCCCCAGCCCCCCCAATTCCTCCCCACCAGCACCGACCTGGCCTTGCAGCGGGCTGGGATCAGCCCTCGCCGTGTTACTGTCGCAGACAGCATCCAGCCCCGAGTGCAGCCCCTCCCCAGGACCCCGCAGCCTGGGCAGGGCTGGAGCTGGGCAGAAGCATAGGGGGGCTGCAGCAGCCCCCAGCCCTGCCCTGCTCACACCGCATCGTGCTCCGCTGGCAGGGATAATGTGCTGCAAAGCGCTGGGAGCAGGCAGGCTGAGCACGCATCCCGGCGTTGCTGCGGGGGCACAGAGCCTGGAGGGGTCCCCCCCAGCTGCCCCAGCCCCTCTGCAGCTTCGGGATAAAGGCGAAGGTCCCTGAAATCCAGCCCAGCTTGGGCAGCAGCTGGCACGGAGCTGGTGAGTCCAGCCCTGAGCGAAGCACCACGACTGGTTATTTACCGCGTGCGCACGGCGTGGCTGCGGCCCCTGGTTGGACACTGAGCTGGATTAACTCCCTGTAATCCCCTTCTCAGCGCTTAATCCTGCATCTGAGTGCAGTCCCATCTGGTGGAGCACTGCACTCTCAGAGCAAGGACCGGAGCTCAGCACTGTGCTGGATGGGGCCGGGCTGGGGAGGGGACCCCCTCAGGGAGAAGGGAAAGGGGATGGGTTGGCACTGCTCAAGCTATGGGGCTGCATGGGGAGCACCACAGGCAGGAGGGAGAGCAGAACGGGGGCAGTGAAACCCCTCACGTGGGCTGAGGTCTCATCGTGCTCCATCCCCTGGCCCATCCTAATCCATAGGCACAGCCCTCGGGGGATGGCGATGCAGTTCTCCTGCCCTAAAACCCCACACTTTGGCTCACCCGGGCTGGAGGTGCAGTGCTGAGACCACGCTGCCTCTACCAGGCGTGGCAAAGCAAAGAGTGCACGGAGCAGAGCTGGCAGGAGCATCTCTGCTCCCAGGTGAGCACGCCTCAGCACCGAAGGGATGGAACAATGCAGGGCAGCCAGGCCATCCCGCATCCACCAACGGGGTGCTGGGGTCGGGCAGGGAGCCCCACAGTGCTGGGAGCACTGCTGTCACCCAGAGCAGCCCCCACCCATCCGCAAATGAAGGGAAGAAACACGAAACCGATGCGCTGCATCACAAACTGCTCCATTCATTCATTCATTCATCGCTCGTGAGCTCTGCTCGTCCTTCATTATTGATGCGCCAGGAGTGGAAGGGAAGGAAGGCAGCACGGTGTGCTGGCACAGCCCAGGTAATGGGACACGGCCCTTGAGGGCTGCACAGCCCTGGGGAGGGCATCCTGGGGGCTGCCCCGCAGCACTGGGCAGCAGTATGGAGCAGCACACGCTGTGACAGCCACCCCCTGCACCCCCAGCTCCGTGCCTGCTCCTGTGCACCGCTCCAGGGCAGCCCAGGGTGCTGAAACACAGCAGAAAGTGGGAGGAGGGGGACAGTGAACCCCCTGAGACGCGGGAGGTGAGCAACAGGGAGGATCACTGGAGGAAAGTGGGGCTGAGCACCAAAGCTGAAAGAAACCAGAGGACCTCAGGGTGCTCCGAGCACCAAGCGAAGGCGGTCAGGGTGCACCCACCCTCCGTGGCCCCCACCTCTCTTCACCCCACCTGCATCTCAGCCCCGAATCGGAAGCGCCCCGCTCGCGGCCGCAGTCATTCACCCACCTCCTAACGCTCGACGTTTTGTCAGGATTATCCCGATTAACCCAGAATTAATCCCGATCTCAATGTTAACAGGATTAGCGTTCCAATCGGATTAGTTTCTTAAACCGGACCCCTTGACTAAAGCAAGGGGCCGCCCCACAGATGCGTGCAGCCTCCAGATGTGCACAGGATGGAAGGGGGTTCCCCCCAGAACACCTTCTTGCTGCCCAAAAGCATGGGATGGAGCCCCAAAGAGCTGTGCCAGCCCAGCTCAGGCAGAGCTGGGACGAGGACCCCCCACCTCCTGGTGCTGGGGGGGACCCCCACCCCATGGGGAGGATGGGGCTGTGCTGGGGACACGTGACAGGGGATAGATTTGGGGTGAGGGCAGCGTCCTTCCCCACCTCAGGGCCATTTACCCCACGTCTCTCCCCACACGCAGAGCTCGGGAGCTGCATCCAATCCCCTGCTCTGTGGCGGTGCTGCCTCGTGTGACAGCATCATCCAAAAATAAGCAAATTACTGCATCCTTCAGGGACCGGGGAGCGGAAGGAAAGCTGGGCACGAGAAAGCAGCAGGAAGGGGACGGGGGAGAAGGGAGAATTGCAGGGGGCTGTGCCCACACACACACACAGGTCCCCTCAATGTACCCCAGCCAGCACAGGGCTGAGCTCTGGGAGCTGACCGTGGGGCTGAGGTGCAGAGGCTGACCCTGGGAGGAGGGTCCTGAGCCACCCCAAAACCGCAATGGGGACGGCTCTGGCTGTGGGTGCTGATGTGACACACAGCAGAGGGCTCAGGGACCGGCAGCAGTGACAGCAGCCAACGAGAAGCCATGGCAGAGGGCTCGGGGGTGTGCAGGGGCTGTTTTGGGGGGCAGCCACAATGGGGTGCAGATGACCCCATGGCTGAGGATAGGCCTCCTCTGCAGTGAGACCGACAAGCAGGAGCATCTGCTCATCTCCACCCTGAGCGTGACAAACCAAAGCCCACGCATGGAGAGCCCCAGATCTGCAGCCAGCCCGTGTGTGGGGGGGACACCAGGGACCTGGGGACACCGAGCACGAGGGGAGCAGGTCCTGCCTGGGACCCTCTGTGGCTGCTCCCCGTAAGATAGCAGCTCCCCAGCCAAGGAAGGGAGCACAGGCACCCAACCGCTGCCCGGAGCTCACCCCCATTTCATTCCCAAGAACAAATAATGAAAATCAGAACTTTGGGGCCACCCTTTCCAGGCCCAGGAAACGCCAGAGCGAGGGACTGAAAGCAGCAGGGAGGACGCAGACAGCTGGATGTGCACCGAGCTGCTGCTCACACGCGTTTCACACCGCGAGCACTTCAGGAACGAGCGCTCGCATTATGGGTTTTATGGCTCCACGGCTCAGAGCTGCCAGCTCGAGCAGAGTGCCTGGTTTTATTTTGCCACAGGAAGAGCAGAGCCAGCAAGGGACGGCGTGCCAAGGTCACCCGGCAACACGGCCGGCCTTGAAGCACTGCCACCACATCCCCACGAGGAGGGGGAGGAGGAGGAGGAGGAGGAGGGAGGAAGGCAGCCCTGGGGCTGTGCGTGCTGCACCCCGAACCCACCTGCGGTGGGCTCTGCTCTGCCCTTTTCCCACCTTTAAGGGACCGCAATCCTCATCCCTGCAGCTGAGAGGTGACCTCACAGCAGCACAGTCTGCCCCGACAGGGGACAGATTCCTCTCCCTCCTCCACGCAACACCTCAACCTGAAGCACAGGACCCCTCCTCGAGTGCTGAAGCTGAGAACACACCTCTTTGGCACAGGAACCCTGCTCCCACCCCCCCCAACCCCCCCCTCAGCTGAAGAACTGCATGCACGTCAAAGGAAAGCAAGGCAAAATAAAAAGAGTCAGAAATACTGACCTTAAAGCTCCAGTAGTTGGGCTGCTAACGACAGTAAAATAAAGCGAAAGAAAACAAACAAACAAACAAACAACAACAACAACAAAAAACACCGTTAAGATTCTGGTTGGAGTTTCCTTTCCCCTTTGAGCATCAACGGTCAAACTCTGCCCTTTCTGCCCCGCATCCCCGTGGGGCTGAGAGGTGGGGGCTGTGCAGGCAGCGAGGGGCACCGTGAGCAGAGGGAGCTCAGCCCTCTATGCTTTTTAGTTTGAAAAGGATCCTAAATTCTCGCTCCCTCCCCCCTTCCAGCCCTGCTTGCCCCCGCTGCCTCGTCTCCACCGGTGTCAAGGCGATGTGCTGCAGCGAGTGATGGGAGCTGGCGTCGGTTGCGACCCAGCGTGCTGCAACACTCGGGAGCGTTCCTCTCCTCGAGCAGCCGCTGCTGAGCGGCCGGGAACGGATGCAAAGCTCCCGAGGATGCTCACAGCAAAGCCCCACTGAGGGCAGAGTGTGGGGTGGGAGCGGGTTGAGAAGGTGGGGAGGGAGGAGCACCTGCAGAGCGGCTTCTGTCCCACCCATGTCTTACTGGGATCAAAGTTCTCGACTTCTCTTCGTCTCCCTGCTTGCAGTTTCCCATCCCCACACCCAACCGAGCTCGCCGGGCAGAGGGAACCCCGCAGGTTTCAGCACAGAGCGGGCTCCCCTCCCAGCACCCCGTGCTGCCCATCCCAGCACTGCCATCCCCATCGCTGCGCTCCAGGAGCACACGGGAGCTCCCATCAGGTTTGGACCACAGCAGAGCTTCCACCCACAGCTTTAACCACCACCACCACCACCTGGGGCATGAACCCTCCCCTGCCCAGAGGAGCAGAAGTCAGCTCTGTGTCAATAACCAAACCCTGACGTGATGAGCAGAGGTACAGACACAAACCCAGATCCCCCTCCAGAGGCACTGGCAGCCTCAGCGAGATGCTCCAACCCCAACTCCACGCCGATGCGTTTCCATCAGGCACGAGCAGAACCACGACAGCGAGCTCTGCATCCTTCAAACCCTACAAACCCTGCTGAGTTGGGAGCGGTTCGAGCAGGAAAGCCTCGAGGCACAAAGGTCTTTTCCAAGGGCACGCCGTGACTCAGAAGCAGCACCAGGAACAGAAGCACACAGAGAGCAACCGCAGGACCCAGGCAGGTGGTCCTGGGGGCACAGCTTATGCTCCCTATGCCTTTAGGGAGCAGACAGAGCTACGCATGGCACCCAGCGCTGAGCAGAGCAGCACAGAGCGTGGCTGGGATACAGCCACAGCCCCCCAGACCCCAAAGGGCCCATCCCAAACTGGGAGGTGATGCTCCTTCTGCCCCTTCCCTCTGCTCCCTTCGTTTCGCTGCTGAAGAGCCGTGGTAATTTTCCCCAGCCCCAATATTGCTGATCCTATCTCGCAGAGGTCCTCAGCGTGCATTTTCTTTATTATTTTGGGATGGCTGGACAGGCTTATCACACAGCACATCAATTACATCCCCGTCTGAACCCCCCAGCACCAGGGCGGCGGGTGGGGAATGTTCTGGACGAAGCGGTATGGGAGGGCAACCAGACAGCCCCGCGACCCCAAAGCGACACCAACGGGCACAGAACCCAAGTCCTTGCCCCAACGTGTCCCCACAACGGGGAGGGCACCTCTGCAGGTGGCTGCCACTGCAGGGTCGGGGGGGGGGTGGGGAGTGGGCTCACCCCACGCTGGCTCAGGGCTACCGATCTGATGCCATGTGCTGAGGGCAGAGATCCCTGTGGGCATCCGAGCTCCATCTGTCCTCACCCTGGGCCGGCACCGTGCCCGGCTGAGCTCATTTTCTACCAACCTGACCTCTCTGCCAAAGCGAAATGCCACCTCGGTGGCACCAGCACACCCCGCTCTGCGGGGATTGGGGTGGCACGGTCCCAGCACCCCGAGGGTTTGCACGAAGGGAAGGGGAGGAGGCCGAGGTAGAAGGAACGAGTCCCCGGCACTCTTCAAAAGCATCAAAGGGAGATAATGGTTGGAGAGGATTGGAAACGACAGCCTCGCTCCACGCGATAAAACAGGCAGCTCAGCTCGCCGTGCAGAAGGTGGGGGGGAATTACAAAGGCTGAGCTTATGATTACAATGAAAGTCATGTCCGCGGAGCTGCTAAATGAGGGGGACTCGGGCCCTCCCCCAGCACATCGGCATGCACTTCAGATCCACCAGGACGCCCGCGCTGAGCCCACGGCCACGGGGGAACCCATGCACACAGAAATGCTCACGGAGATGCACCAGCAAACAGAGAGAGAGGAAAGCCAGAGCTGGGGGGGGACGCGGGGAAGAACGTCGTGCCATTAAGGAACAAAAACCCACAGTCCCTGTGGCTGTCCCACGGGAGAAAGAGGTGAAGGAAACCCAAAGGAGACACGGCCCCATCCATCATGCCGAGGGGACGGACAGCCCGGCTCTCATCGGTGCTTAATGAACTCACTGCCAGGACCTGGGGGCTCTGATGGACTCTCCCCCCTCTCGGGCAAACAAAACCCCCACCGCAAAACTCCAGTGGAGTGGATTGAATCCTTTTCCCTGTGTTAAAAGTTGAAAAAGCATCGAACGCGAACAGCAAACAGATGGAGCCGAGGGGGACAGCCAGGACCCGTCCTTATTGCAAAAGGACTCTGCAAAGCGGGCACGGGCTGAGCCAGGAGGGCTCCGAGGCACTGCTCATCCCCGCACCGGGTTGGGGGGGGTCTGCCCAGCTCCCCACGGCCCGGCAGCTCGTGAGCACCGCCGGCTTTGAGCTGCCGGCTCTTGGCCGTGCCCTCCCTCCCCTTTTCCTCCAGGAAAATACAGAGCAGCGACAACGTCTGTTTGCAACAACAACAACAAATAAAATAACCGCACCGCCACGCAGCGATGCATCGCGGGGAGCAGTGCTGAGGATGAGCCGGGCAAATGCTCTGCTTGCTCGGGCACACCCCCCCAACGGAGCTGGGGGGGGGGGGGGGGGGCACGGGATCCAACAGCCCCGCGCAGAAAGCGGGGGGATGGGGGCTTGGGGGGTCACACTGCGGGATTCCCGGTCTCATAGGGGCACTGCATCCCCCATCCCAGTGCGCTCGCTGCCAGCCGGGGGTCGGGGCTCGGCGTGGGGGGGTTAGGCAGGATGCCCGGGAGAAGTTGGGCAGCTCGAATTGCGGGGTAACCATGGAGACGGCACGCGTAGCTGGACGGGCACAATGGGGACGTGCGAGGTAAGGGAGGAAGGAGATCTGCGGGCATCCACCGGAGGACCCGCGGGGACAGCGCGGGACAGCTCCGGAACGGGGACTGCGATCCGGGCAGCACCTGGAGCTGATCCTCCCCCCCCCCCCCCCCCCCCCACACACACACCCTCCCAGGATTAGGGGGGGGGGGGGGTCCCAAGGGCTGCGGGCTCTGCTCATCCCCCTCCAGCTCCGGGTAACTCCGCGCGGGGGATGCGGGGCCACGGGAGGTCCCGAGATGCCGGGATGGGGAAGGGGGCGGGGAGGGTTGAGGGGGGGGGGATGATGAGCGGCCCCCCTTCGCTGTCCCCAACCCGGGGGGGCTGCGGCCGCCGCTGCCCGCAGTGCCGCATTCAGCTCCGCTCCGCAGCCGCGTCCTCCCCGCAAAACCCCAAACGGAGCGCGGCTGAGCCCCCCCCCCCCCCTCCCCTCCCCCCCAGCAGCCCGGTCCCCCCCCCCCTTGAACGAAGCGAAGGGAACGCGCAGAGCTCGCGGGGACACGCGGGGCCGCACCGTGCGCTGCTCCTCGGCCGCTCCTCCGCCACTGCAGCGCCCGCAGCGTTCCCCCCCCCCCCCCCCCCAACCCCCACCCCCCCCCCGAGGCCGAGAGGGACCGGGGACGGTCAGTGCAGCGCTGCGGAGCTCCGCGCACCGGGACGGGAAAGGACACGAGAGGATCCGGGAGAACGGGGGGCACCGGGGTGGGTGAAGAGCGGAGGGAGAGGAAGGATGGAGAGGGGAAGGATGGAGAGCGATATTAAGGGGGCACACTGGGGAGAAGGGGGGGGGGGGGGAATGGGGGCACCGGGGAGATGAGCGGAACGGAGCGGGATGGGGGGCGGAGAGGAGATAGGGGAGGGATGCTGGGGGTGGGAAGGGGGGGGGGTGGGGGGGGTACCTGCGCCAGGTGAGCCCGCAGCGCTTCTCAGCCCCGACCGCCTCCGCTCCGCTCCTCTCCGCAGCGCGGCCCCGGGGGCGGGCGGGGACCCGGGAGCGCAGCGCTGAGCGGAGCGGCCGCCGCCGCCTCTTCCTCCTCCTCCTCCTCCTCCTCCTCCTCCTCCTCCTCCTCCGCCGCCCGCCCCTCCCGCGGGGTGCGGTTCCCATGACAACCGCGACTCCACCTGTCGTGGAGCCGCCACGCGGCGGCGCGCGTCCCCGACGGCGGAGGAGGAGCGTGGAATAAGGGGGGGGGGGGGTGCGCGCACGCGGGCGCGCTCCCGACGGAGTAGCGCACGTGTGGCCGCACCTGCGTGCACACGTATGTGTGTGTGTGGTGGGGGTGCATGCGCGCTCGTATGAGCGCGTCTACCCACGCGTGTACCCCCGTGCACACGCGCGCCCACCGCTGTGTACTGCGGCTGTTTCCCTCCGCGATGTATTTTTTTCTCTCCAAAAGCCCCCCCGGGTGGAAAGCACCGTGTGTCAGCCGGGACCCCCGGAGCGGGGTTGGGGAGGGTGGGGGGGGGGGGGAAGGAGGGCTGATGATGCATTGGGGGGATGTGGGGGGGTCGTGGACTCGGATGCCCACAGCTGTGACGTTTTGGGGGGGGGGGGGGGGGAGGGGTTATCGGTTCCGAAGTGGGGTTTCAGCAGCACAGCTGCAGAGCCGCACACCTCCCAGCCCTCTTTCTGAAGGTTTGCACCCAGGTTCCCACTGCTTTTATTCCCGTCCCCCCCCCCCGCCTTTCTCTATGCTGGAAACCCTGTGCCCCACAGCCGTCCTCGGGCACAGAAGATGCTCCCAAACCCAAACTTTCCCATTCTCCTTCTCTAAAACCCTCTAAATCCTCCCGACCCCCAGCCATCACGCGGGGCGGATTTGCCTTTCTCAGCTCCTGCCTGAAGAAGAAAAAGTCTTTAAAGCACCGCAATAACGAGGGGAAGATTTCCTGCCTATTTACCGACAGATAACCGCTCTGCACCAGCTCACGGCTGCAAGCTGCAAAAAGCACTGCGGTGCTGCACCGCTCCCCATCCGAGCCCCAGAGACCCTTTGCAATGGGGATGGGGTGCAACACGGGACCCCTCCGGGGCCGCCCTCCCGGCCCCACAAATCCGGGCCGTGGGCTGCGATGCTTTTCCTTACTCAGCTCGGTTTCTTTCTCTTATTTCTCTCTGCCCGGGAGCCGTCGCCTGCACCCCACGGGGACGCGTCTAGTTGGAGATGATAGAGGATTTCTTCCTGCAGCTGCTCCACGCTCGCCCTCCCCTGTGCCTTTTGTTTTTTATGTTTTTCCCCTCCATAAAAGTGACGGTTTCGGTGGGAACGTGCTGCTGCTCCCACAGACCCCATCGCTGGGGGTCACTCCCCCCATTGCCGCACTGTGGGGGCACGAGGTTGGACGTCCTTCCCGTGGATCCCTCCGCCTTCAGGCTCTGGGGGAGGTTGGAGTCCCTGGGACCAAACCTGGGGAGCCCTGAGCTCCGAGGGCACCCGATCCGTGTGCAGCCCCTCTGCTGTGCACTGGGACAGCCCCTCGCTGCCTCCTGCCCCACAGCCCTCCCCCAGGCAGCAATGGGAAGCCCCCTCGTCTGGAGCTGCCCCACACCGCCCTGGCTCTGAGCATCTCCATCCCGCTCGGGTCAGAGCTGCTCCGCCCCAAGGGAGGGGGTCCCCACCCTGTGCCCCCCCACGCACCTCATGGCCAGCACACCCACCCGCACCATCTCAGCCAACTCAGTGCGAGATGACCCCCCACCCTGAGGGAGGGGGGCTGCTCCTGCCCCCTACCACCCCACCCAACCCCTTCACCAAATGAGGTGGGTCCCATCCCCCCACCCCCCGCATCAGGCACCCCTTACCTGGTCCCGCATGCGCTCCTGCTGCCCGCGCAGCGCCAGCGCGTGCTGCGGGTACTTGTTCTTCAGGTGGTCCATGAAGGCGTCCCGTTTGCGCTCCATCTCTGATTTCTGGAGGCCAGTGAGGGCCTCGAGGCTCTGGGCGGCGATGACGGTGTGCCTGCGCTCCGAGGTGTGCACCAACCCTACGTTGGAGAAGCGCCGAGTGCCGTTGCCCAACGTGCGGTACTCCCGCGGGTACTCGGCATCGTCGGCCGAGATCATGTGGGCGCTCGTCCTGTCGGGATCTGCACGGGGAGGGAGAGCAGAGCGGGGTCAGGGGAGAACCCTTGGGGGGGTTTGGGGTGCTGAGGTGTGGGGACGGGGCTCGGGGTAGTGTTAAATGTGGCTGAGGTCAGAGGGGCGCGGGGCCAAGCCTTGGTGGGATGCAAGCGGTGTGTGGGAGGGGGGAGGGGTGAAGGGTTTGTCCCCCTGAGATGGTGGGGAGGGGGAGGGGGGGAGTCAGGAGGGGCTGGGGGCTGCAGGAGGGACCCCAACATTCGGGCTGAAACATGGAGTGAACGGCGCTGGAGCACCAACATGGCACAGACGAGACACAGGAGCTGGGCACTGCCCCATGGCACGGACAGACAGAGGGACACAGACACACGGACAGACCAGAAAAAGAAAACTCATGGTGGGCTGGGGGGAGGCTTGCATCGTCCATCCCATCAGTGCTGCTCTGTGCCTGTGGCCGGGGACATTCACCCCCCCACCCCCCTAGACCCACTCCAGCCCTCACAGAGCGCAACCCCGGGCAGTGCTCAGCCCTTCACCACCACGGCCCATCCATCAGCATCACACCGTGCCTTCAGTCCCCAGGGAAGCTGTGCTGAGCACACACACCATGAGTGAAACTCACGCCTGGATGTCCCCATCACCCGTCACCCCCCTCGGTGGCCGCCTGACCCCATGGCACTCAGCCCCATCCAGTGCCACCTGTGAGCTCGGGGACCTCGTGCTGCTGAGCCGACGTCACCCCATGGCCACTGTCCCCACCACGTCCAGCTGTCTGGCAACCTGCAGCCCTCCTGCTGCAGGAATCCACCACCGTAAGGCTTTCCTTTCGCTCCCATTTAACCTTGATCCATTATTCATCCCCTTCCTTTTCCCCCTTCCTTCCCCAGCTCCTGCGAAGCAAATCATAGAGAGTTTTTCCTTTCCCCCTTAATTATTTATCAGCCCAACATATCAGCTTTATAACGAGTGATTGTGTTATTAATGTAGGACAGGATTCCTGTCTGTGCTGCTCGGCTGCTCAAGGTCATATAGAGAGGGGTTTGATGTGAGTCTGGTGGTGGCACAGCCCCAAGCAAAAGCCTCGGGGACACCGAGGCCCTGGGACAGCATTCCTCGCATGACAACGGAATCTGAGCAAGCACTGCAACTCCTGATCCATCCCACCATGCTCAGCCCGGTCCCCATGTCACCCTTACACAGCAGTCGTGTCCCAAATGCCCTCAGACCCCCGAGGGATGATGTCACTGGGAGGTGACAGCTGGGTGTGGCACTACCTGTGTGCACCTCTCCCTTTGTGTGGCAGTCCCCAAACCACGCTGTGGGTGTGCTATGGGGCAGCACAGCCCTCCTGCTCTCAGATGGTCACAGGGTGCTCGTTTGGGGGGCAGAGCAGTGGGGGTGTGCAGCTAGAACCCAGCATCCAGAACTTAGATTCCAGAACCCAGCATCCAGAACTCAGAATCCAGAACTCAGCATCCAGAACCCAGCATCCAGAACTCAGAATCCAGATCTCAGCATCCAGAACCCAGCATCCAGATCTCAGAATCCAGATCTCAGCATCCAGATCTCAGCATCCAGAACCCAGCATCCAGATCTCAGAAGCCAGCACCCAGAGCTCAGCTCTCAGAACCTGGCACCCAGCACCCAGAGCTCAGCTTCCAGCACCGAGAACACAGAATCCAGAACCCAGCACCCAGAACTCCGCTTCCAGCACCCATCTCTCAGATCCCAACCCCCAAAACCCAGCCCCCAGCACCTGTCCCAGCCACACTCCTGACTCCTTCCCACCCTCCTCCTCCCGGTGCTGAGCCGCACATCAGCATGCAGCTCCCTGCTCCCTAATTACACGCTCCGGGAGCGGAACGCGCCAGCTCTCTGTCTCTCTGCGACTGCTAAAGAGGATGATTTGGAAAGCCCTGCACAATCCGCACCGGGGTCAGAGCAGAACCAGGAACCGACAGAGGCTCTTCCCCCTCCGGCTCGCTGCGCTCCAGGAGCACGCATCACCAAGGAGGAGATGCTGCCCCACTTCACCCCTCCAGCAGTGGGATGGGGCGAGCATCCTCCAGGCGTGCTCCTACCGATGGGAAATCCTAGAAACCCATCCCCAGGAAGCGGGGTTTATCCATCCATCCTCCTTACCTGGCAGCCGTGCGGCCGCAGCCGTCACCTCCAGGAGAGCAGCAGAACTGGGGGGGCACCGGCGCCCCACAACGCTGTGATGATGCTCCCCAGGATGGGGGGCTTTGCCACCACCCCGCAGCCGCTCTCCTCCAGCTCCCCGCTCCCTCACTGGGTGCTGGGGGTGGGAGAAGCCCCCCAAAATCCTACCAGAGTCCCAGCGGGGTGGGCGTCCGGCGGGGTGGTCCGCCCCGATCCCCCCCCACCCGCAGCGTGGCGGGGGTTTATCAGAAAGAGGATCTTTCAAACACAGTTTATTACTGCAGTTTCATAAATCTTCATGAAGCAGCCAGGCTCGCGCGGGCCGTGAAAGCCGTGACAGTTAGCAGAGCATGAAAAATAGTCCGAGAAAGCAATTGTACCAAACGGGGAGGAGAGATGATGTTTGGGGAGAATGGGAGGCAGAAGAATAGAAGCCCTCGGAACTATGCAGCTCCCTGCGCCCGGCCATTAGGGCAGAGGGAAGATGCCTTCCCTGAAATGCTGCAGCTGCTGAGCTGCAAACTGCTGCTGCGTGCAGCACCGAGGACACGGCCCAGAGAGCCCCCGTGCTGCAGTAACCCCTTCCTTGCCACGCTGCTGCAGGGCTCTGGGGGGGAAGGGCAGCAAGAGGTGATGCTCGTTGGGATTTGTGCTGAGCCAGGACCCACGGGGTGGGGGTGGGGGGCCAAGCAACCGTGCTGGGATGGGACTGTGGTGGTAATGTGGCACTGGGACCCGGTGAGCACAGCCAGTGCACTACTGGGTGCTGCTGGGGGGTGGGGGGAGGCTCAGCAGCTGCTCACCCCGTACCGAAGTGTGAGACGAGGGTTCTGTATGCCCACGTGGCACTGCTTGGTGGGGCTGTCCTGGTGCATGAGCATCACAGCAGGAGCGCTGCACTGCCTCCCAGCAGCCTCGTGCAGAGCAATATGAGCAGTGAAAGCTCACGGACGGCTGTGCTGAAAGCTTCCGTGCGATCTGCTCGCTCCTGGGCTGACGGAGACCCAGTGTTAGGCAGAGGAGTGCCCACCCCACACAACCCCAGCACAGCCGTCCCCCCACCCCCAGGGGTTCCCCCCCCAACAGCGCAGGCCCCCACTGGGCCTTTCTCTCTCAGTTAAAGTGGAAACAAAACACCAAGCACTGACTGCATGGTGGGGAAGTTCCCAGCCCCGTGACTTGCCAGGACACCCCATGGGTTGGCAGCGCACGGTGCCCGCAGTGCCGGATGTGTCCCTGCACACTCAGCCCTGTCTGTCCCCAGCCATGACATGCTCTGGCCACCACCACTGCCAAGAAGCCAGGAAGCAGCACAGACTCCATCCGAGCGCAGAGGGGGACGATGACAGCTAAGGGCCAGCAATGCATCCCTCCATCCCTCAGGGCCATGAGCTGGGCTGTGAGGATGCAGCCCCCAGCCCTGCCCATACCACAAGCTCCTCTCCCTTCCTCAGCCCCAAAACGTACACCTCATCCTCCCAGCCCTCCTCCTCCTCCCCACACTGTCTCGTTGGCTCAGCATCTCTCATCCCGTTGCTCCTCAATGCCCGCACAGAGCTGCCCTCGCTTAGGAGGCGAAGGAAAACAAATGGGGAGGGGGAGCTCGGGGAGGATGCGCGATGTATGAGGATGAGTCACGGCCAGAGGAGCCGGGCAAAGCTTCCCTCTGCTGCCAGCTTCCTCCCTGACCCCTGGCAGCGGGGCCGAGGCTGGCAGCATCCCCTGAGCGGCAGGGAGGCAAGGCACTGTGGATGGAGGAGATGCCAGCAGCTCAAGGATAAAAATGGAGTGGGGATGGAGGGGGATCTCAGGACCTCCTCTCCCACCCAGCAGCTCGAGGCAGCGCGGTGGGGATGGGTTGAGGTCGTGTGGCTCAGGCAGAGCCACTCGATTCGGATGTACATCTCCTGAAAGGACCCAGAGCTTCCCAGCCCCCAGCAGCTCCGTCTCACTCCCACCACCACGCTGAGCCAGGCGTGGGGCAGTGACTCACTGCGTCGTGCAGCAAAGCGCTGCCAACCCCCCCAACTACACCAGAACCCCATACACAGCCTGGGGAGAGATGAAGCTGACGTTGTGGAGGACCTGAGCACCCAAAGCCCCGCAGAGCTGCTGTCTCCGTGGCCCCTTTCCATCTGAACCGCTGCAGGGCCGGGGCACAGCGCAGGTCCCACCTACTCTGACTTCAGCAAATTGCTCTGGGAATCAATTCCAATCTATCAGGCATCAGGAAAGCGATAAACTGCCCCTCAAGACACCAAATCGATGCTTCCTCTTAGCCCTGAGCAGAGCAGAGGGGGTCGGGGGAGGGAAGGAAACAGCCCACCTGGCTGGAGAGAAACAACCCCCAAAACGGGAGCAGGGTTGGGGGGCATGAAGCTCCCACCCCATCTGTGCCCCATCTGGCACCAGCACTCCCCCTTTCCCAGCAGTTAGACGGCTTTTAGGTACAGAAGGAGAAAGGGAGAAGGAGCTCCGTGGGGAGGAAAGAAGGGATCCCAAACAGAGCAGACCCACAGAGAAGCAGTGCTCCCTGTAAGGAATCAGTGGGAGATGCAAGACCCCACAGCTGGGTGCCGTGGTCAGGGTTTGGGGTGGTTTTTTTGCTGGCATCTCTGCAAGCTTTGGAGGCAGGCAGGAGCACAAGCTGGGGGGTTGGGTGGGGGGAGGGGAGAGAAAGGGATGGAGGGAAACACACCAAGCTCAAAAAAAATCAATTCCCGGCAGAAGCACTCCTTCCTTTAATGAGACACGAGCAAGGCCACCACGACTGCTTCGGTGACAGCAGAAATGAGGATGAACAGCACACGGGTGGCAGCGAGGCGGCCCCAGGACACAGAGGGTCCCGGTGTCACCCATCCCAACACAGGGGGACGGCTGTGGGACCCCCCCTGCATGGCTCATCAGCATTGCTGGGTGATAACCAGGAGCAGAGCGCTCTGCTGTGTGGGGCAGCATCACCGTTCCAGCTTGGAAATAGAGTCAGGATTGGAGCAGAGAGCTTGCAACCAAAGGTAGGAAAGAAATGCAACAGGTTTTGGTGCAGAGGAAGGCAAAAGGATGGGACAAAGCCCCTCTGGGAAGGGGAGCGTGGCCGGGAGCTGCAGCCGCCCTGGGGTTGCGCAGAATGCTCTCGGTGCAGTTTTTCAGGCAAAGTTAATCACTTCCTCTAATCTGCTGCCATTAGTGCAGTCATGCTGACGGCCGGCTCGCTGATGGGAGGCCTGAGCTGCCTGACAGGAGCTCCGACGGCACGCCGCACCTCATCAAAAGCGAATCCATCTGGAAGAGCACAGCGGGAGCAAAGGGGGGGGGGGGATAGCAGGGAAGCAGGGCTCCGGATGGAGGCACGGAGGGGAAAAACCTCAAATCAAACCCAAAGCTCCTCCAGTCCTTGCCCTAGAGCCTGCGAGCAGAGCCTCGGGGCAGAGCCATCAAAGCTCTCAGCTCCTGGGGGGGGTCGGGGGAGCGCAGAGCCTGGCGAGGATCCTGTGCTGGCACAAGGGCACGCAGCTCCTTCGAGGAGTTTGGCTCCTGCTGTGATCAGTGCTGGCAGCAGAGCAGCCCGGAGCCCAGCCGTGCCCAGAGCACCACGTGGGAAGCGGGCATTTGGGGATCCTGTGCCTCTTCGCACGGAGCTGGAGCGATGCTGAGCTGGGGGGGGGGATGCTGGGGAAGCTATTTCTGTGTTCTGGAGGGGCTCGGGAGCAACGCTGCAGACGGGGAAGGGAGGACAGCCACTATTTATAAGCACGCAGGTAGCACGTAGGTGGTCGGTCACAGCCTGCTATGCCAGCCCCGTTAATCACAGCGAGCTACAAGTCCAAAACGCTGGCAAAAAAACACTCAGACCTGCGCCTAAAGCCTCGTAGGTGCCAGAAAGTGCACACACTGGGATGCAGACGAGCCATACCCCGCCGCCATGGGGCTCCCCAGAGCCACCACCACCCCCCAGCACACAGCATCCAGCCACGGCGTGAAGGCAATACCCCCTCAGGAGCACCCCAGCACCCAACAGCCGCCCATCCCTCCTCCATCCCCAACCCAAAGCAGCTCCTCCCAGCCGCCCCGAGCCCCTTCCACCAGCGCCCGCCCGCAGCTGTCCACGCAGCGCGGTGTAGTCAAGCAAAAGGAGGGCACAGCAGCTGCCAGCAGCTCCCAGTATCCCGCCCGGCCCATCCCAGCATCACCTCCGGGTGCTCATCCCCCCCCCCCCCATCCCCGCTCCGTACCCACGAGCAGCGGTGACAGCCTGCGGTCCCCGGGCTCCGAGGCTCTGTCCTGCTCCCGCAGCCGAGGGGAAGCGCCCAAGGGATGCTTCGCCCAGCGAGGAAGCATGGTGGCACCCGGGCAGGGGGGAACCGGGACACGGCTCCAAAATCTGCGCGACAAACACACGCCTTTCGCTAACCGCTCGGAACGCGTCGCCTCCGTCGGGTTCAATCTACGGAGAAGGAGTCGAGCTGCTGGCGTTAATTAATCACACGAGCGGCTCATTACGAAACGCCGACCCCACCCGCGGTACTGACCTCGAGGAGCCCCGCGTTACATCGGCGCGATGGAGAGGAACGGCCGCGGGGTCACCGCACCCGCGCAGCGCTCAGCTGCCACCGGACCGTCCCCAGCGATCCCCGCCGCTGTCCCCGCTCCATCTTCGGCTGCTGACGATCGCTGCCCCACTTTCTGTGCCAGCGGCCATCGCATCCTCCCGGCTCCGCGCCAGCGCTGCGCTCACATCCTCTCCTGCCCCCAGAACTTGCCCCCTCCCCCAGCCCGGCTCAGCGCTGATGTCTGTCTGTCTGTCTTTCCTCCCGTCTGTCTCAGGCACTCCAGAGCTCCCCGTGGGTCTCTGGGTATTATCGGTGGTGGGTTTTTTTTTTGTGTGGTTTTTTTTTTTTCCTCTCCAAATGTCAGCGTGCCCCCTCAGATGCATCACATGGGCTGCAGCCAACAGCCGCTGCACATCCGTGCGCAGCCGTCAGCCCATGGAGAGCCCCTCCCTGAGCACGGGTCCGCACCCCAGGCACGGGGGGAACACCAGCGGAGCCCCCCCCTGCCCTGCAGGGACCCGAGCAGCCACCGAGCATCACCCTGCCACTGATCACCGGCGATTTGAGGCAGAACCCCCCCAGGCAGCAGCAGCACTGCCCGCCCCGGGTACAGAGCAGCACGGCCCAAAGCTGCTTTTGCCTCCTGCCCGAGGCACGAACCATCCGGCAGCAAACACAGCAGTGCTGCGAGCAGCCCGCGAGGCACGGATCTGACACCGCACAGTGCGGATCAGCCGATGGAAACCAACCCCGGGCAGCTGCTCAATGCCACGCAGCCCCTGGGGCAGCCGAGGTGTGCAGGATCGCTCCCGACCTCCGCAGTGGGGATGTGGCAGGGGCAGCGTGGGACTGGAGCTGGGCAGCATCCCCCTGCTCGGCTGCTCCCTCTTTTCCTCCCAGGCTGCTTTCCAATCTCATCCTTTTTTTCCTCCTTCCCCCTTTCCCGATGTTTCTCCCCATTGCTCCTGATGCATTTCAGCATCCCGAACGCTCCCATGAACTTAGAATGGCTCGAGCTCACACAACCCAAGAGGCAAAGCCTCAGTGGGGGCTGCAGCACCCAGGAAAGCCTTCCCCAAAGACACAGAGCGGGGCTTTACCCCATTTTGCAGATGGGGAAACTGAGGCACGGACGGAGGGTGCAACACTGCCCAGATTCCTTAGCAGAACCGAGTGTGGGACTCCTGGGCTCTGGGATGAGATGCCCCACATCATCTCCATCCCAGCTGGGTCCTGCTGCCCCTTCCCTATGTCCTGAACACAGTGCAGGGACACAAAGCTGAAGGTGTGGGGGCAGCAGGAGGGTGCAGAGGTGGGAGGACCCCACGCAGGAAAGGCAGATGTGGTCACTGCTTGCAGCGAGGATTAATTGTTCTTCCCACTGATCCCTGAAACCTGGCTGCAGGGAGGGCCGGAGGAAGGGGTGACCTTTGGATTCTGATTGCTCTGCTAATGAGAAGCAAATAAGCATTAGTGCAGCTGGAGAGCTGCTCGGAGAAGGGGCTGCCTGCAGAGCGGGTGGACGGCTGCTCTGAAATCCTAAGGTCCCCACTCGGGGACTTCACAAAGCCACGGCTTCTCCGCAGCTGCTGTGCACACGGAGAGCTCGTAGGGATGTGTGACACCTCGGCCTCACCGGGGCTGCGAGCAGCAAGGCAGCTCCCAGGGGGAGGTGGTAAAAGCAGCTCACACCTCGGGGCGAGGCGCCCGCATTTGCAAATGCGACGGCAGACACGGGTTTGCAATCAGGGGCAATCCCAGGAGATGGCAGCAGCACCTGGATGGGGATAGGGGATGGATGCGGGCCCTGCAGCAGCCGATGGGGCTGGGAGGATGGTGGTGGGGTGCGATGGGGTCTGATGCAAAGGGATCTGAGCGCAGTGGGGTCTGAGTGCAATGAGGTCTGGGTGTAATGGGGTCTGATGCAAAGGGATCTGAGTGCAGTGGGGTCTGAGTGAAGTGGGGTCTGGGTGCAGTGGGGTATGGGTGCAATGGAGTCTGATGCAGTGGGATCTGGGTGCAGTGGGGTCTGAGTGCAATGGGGTCTGGGTACAGTGGGGTCTGGGTGTAAAGGGGTATGAGTGCAATGGGGTCTGGGTGCAATGGAGTCTGATGCAAAGGAGTCTGAGTGCAGTGGGGTCTGGGTGCAGTGGGGTCTGGGTGCAATGGGATCTAATGCAAAGGGGTCGGAGTGCAGTGGGGTCTGAGTAGAATGGGGTCTGGGTGCAAAGGAGACTGAGTGCAGTGGGGTCTGGGTGCAATGGGGTCTGAGTGCAATGGGGTCTGGGCCCAGCGTGCCCAGTGCTCCCCATGCTCCCCATCCTGCTCCCTGCAGACCCATGCCCTCTCCTCACAATGTCCATGCACAGCCCCTGCACAATGCAGCCCCGCTCAGCTCCGGCGCTGCCGACTGCGGCACGAACAGCGCAGTGCTCCTCGGGCACTGCAGCCCCTTTCACCCCACACCGGGAGCGAGACAGCACAGCTTTGTGTCTGCCCACACATAGCACAACGGCGGCACTGAGCTCGCAGTCTATCCAGCAGTATTCGTGCGTGCGGTGCCCTAACACGCCGAGCACAGTGGGTTTATTGTATGCACTGCAATGAGCAGATATCGGGGGCTGAGCAAGTGCCCCAGAGCTGGGCTCGTCCGTCAGCAAAGAAGGGTTAACCAGCGAGGGAGCTGCACTGAAAGCCTTGCTAAAAAACAAAGAGAAAAGCTGCAGGCAGCTTGGTGCCCGTGCGTGGCCTTTGCTCGGCGCTGCCTGAGTGCTGCGCTGGGCTGCAGAGTGGAGTTTCAACCCATGGGAGAGGATGTGACCCATGGCTGGGGTGAACAAAAGGTTTGTCCTGGAGCAAACAGCCCGCACAGGCAGGCAGATGGATGGATGGGTGGGTGGAGGTGGGCAGCACTCCCCTGTTTGATCCTCAGCTCAGCAGAACTGCTGGGGGGGGGGACACGGTGGGCACTGAGACCTCCACATCCCACCAGGAACCCCCTTCCCGTGTCCGAATTCCCTTCATAAACAGACATGAAGCTCAGCATGCAGCGATGCCCCAGAAATGCCAGAGAAGCCCACGTGAGGGCACGAGCTCTGTCCAAACCAGGGAGGCAGATGTTCCCAGCGGTGGGAATGTGTCTTTGCCCACCCCCTGGGGCAGGCGGGTGCTCAAAGAAGGGCTGGGGGGGAACAAATGCCTTTTCTTTTTCGGCGGCATCATAGATGCGTCATGTCTGCTGCTCTCAGAAACGGGGAGGAAGGCGGATGAAGGGGAAGAGAAAAAGAATAATAACAATAAAATCCATCGGAGACCTCTTGACATCACGCGGCCAAACGCGTTTCCGCAGCCGAAGGGTCGGGCAGCGTCATTTCTTATCAAACTCAGCCAGCTGATAAACCAACCCCCCCCGACACCCCTCCGAGCACCGCAGGCTCCGAGGTGGCTCCGCATCCCTGGAGGAGCGGATCCCACAACATCTGCGGGGTTGGCACCGCACTGCCATGGGCGCAGTGCCGCGCTGTGCCAAGCGCTGCCAGGTGGGGCTCGGCGAGGATTTGGCACCGGGTGGGAGCAGCCTCCCACGGGCCCCGCCGTGCTCAGCTCTGCTTGCGGAGCCCAAGCTGTTCTCGGCAGCCGAGGCCACCTGGGGAAGCGGAGAGCAGGAGCTCGGCCCCGTCCCGCGGTGCAGCTCCCAGCCGGCGCGGTGGCACGGCACCAAAGCCTGCAGCGCGGCTCCCTTTGCTCAGTTTGCTGAGCACAGATGCTGCCAACCCTGCTCTGCGAGACGGGAACCGGGAGCCAAACCCCAGCAGCCGACGGGAGGGAGGGGTGGGGGGGCACAGGAGATGCGCCCTTCGCTGTTTTCGCCGTCTGAGAGCAGCACATCCCTGCTCCCAGGGATGCTTGGACATATGTCGCACTGTGTGCTCGGTGGCACTCAGCTCCCGCAGCCACCGGTGTCCGAGTGGTGGTGACACGGGAGGTGACATGCTGCCAGCACAGCAAGATGTGATCTTATCGCCGCAACAGGAGAGCATTTGTGCTGCCCTGGGAAAGAAGGGGCCCAGCAGAGGGACAGAAGTGACAGAGAGCTGTGACGGGGCGGCACACACCGAGTTGGCAGCCCCTGGGTGCCCCTGGGCCCCGCACACCCCGCAGGGTGCCGTCGTTGGCTCCGATTTCAAGAACGAAGTGGTATTTCCCCGCCGCTCCGCTTCCATCCGAGCGCTCTTTACCCGTTTGTGAACGACAGGAGGGAACAGTTTAAGGCCTCTGAGTGAAAAGTTTCAATTAACGATTTAGAAATAGCTTAATTGAGGGCCCGGTCTCTTGTCTTCCCAAGCAGGAGCCACTAAACCGTTCGGAATCATTCCCATCCTTTGGCAGCATCGTGCTCTGCCCTACGGACACTCTCAGCCAAAGCAATGGGATCCGGGTTTGTGCCCCCCCCAGGAGCCAAGCCCAGGGCTGGGATGCAGCCCCCCCAAGCAGCCCCAGCCCCCGGGTGGGCTCTGCCTTCAGCCTCGCACTTCTCTATCCACCCGCTGGCAGCCAAGGACACTCAGGTCTGCATCAAACCGTTCGGCTCCCGGTCTAATTCTGGCACATCAGACGGTAATTATAGGTGCATCACCGGCGCTGACAAGTCTGCAGCTCGTCAGCACGGCACCTGTCAGTGCTCAACTGCAGATGGGGAGCCGGGGCCACAGAGCTCCCTTTTCGGCTGTACGGACGGCTCTGGGCACCCCCACCCCACCAGCATCCCCCCATCATCCAGGGGGTGCTCCTGGGGGCTCAGGGTACCCAGCAGAGGGTGGCGGAGGGGCTCATGCCCCCTGCTCCAGGCTGAGGGATGGATCCATCCCAGACTGGGTTGGTCCCAAACAGCTGAGAGGGGGTTCTGCACTCTGCAGTGGGGCTGGGGGGCAGTACCCATCCCTCCATGGACTGCTCCTGCTGTGGCTGTGCTTTGCTCCTAGGGCAGACAGAGCACCCGTGCTGCCAGCAGGGAGCAGGGAGCAGCAGAGAGGATCCAGGCCAAGAGCAACCGGCGCCGGGGAACGGGGGGAAGCTGCAGGTTGGAGAAGCAAGAGGGAAATGCATGCGAGGGAGAAGCAATAATTTTAATTAAAAGGCAAACGAGTGCACTGAAAATTGCCTTGAAGGAGTGGAGATATTAAAAAGCCGTTGAGTCTGTGAATGATTCCTCTTTGTGGGAGGGAGGTGTGATGAGGAGAGAGCTCAGACAGCGTGCCCTGCTCCGGCATCCTGTGCAGGGAGCAAGGGGATGGAAGGGGGGAACATGGGAAGGGGTGACCCCACTGAGGGTGACCCCGTGTCACCGCGTTGCCCGGACACGAAATGGGACATAAGGACGGTCTGCTTTCCGCTGTTGTTTATTTTGGTCCCAGCCAGGGCTCGGAGCTCTGGGGAGGGGGTGAAGCTGCCTTTCTTCCCATCAGACGTGCTCATTAGCGGGCATCGTTACACGGCCGCGGGGTTGACCTCAGTGCTGCCTGCGTGCTCACCCCGTGAGGATGCGATTTCTGGGAGAGGGGTCTCTTTAATCTTGTTCAGACAAAGGCAGAACAAGATCTGATAGCTGGAAGCCGGAGCGTCAGAAACACAGACAGGAGACAGCAGATGTGCTTAACAGGTCCGGAACAGCCTGCACCAAGGGGCGGGCTGCTGCTTCCCACCTCAACATCAAGGCAAGGCGCTGGGAAAGACAACCCCCAGCTCAGCCACGAGTGGTGGTGCCACTGCAAGAGTCACTGCTGGGACTGCACAGCCCAGGTTGGGACAAACTGGGAATGGGAAGAGTCCTCTGCGGTCATGGAAGGAGCGCACAGACCCTACAGAGCCCTCAGAGCCTACAGAGCCCTCAGATCCTGAAGAGCTTACAGATCTCACTTATCCATCAGACCCTACAGAGCCCACAGACCACAATGCACCCATGGGCCGCAGCATTTCCCTTCACCCCTCAACGTTTAAGCACCTCCAGGCACTGCCCAGTCCCACTCAAGAGCACGCACCCCAGCACGGTCCATGGGAGCTGTGGTGACAAGATGATCAGGGCAGATGGCCTCCGTGGTCTTTTTCCAGCCTTAATGACCCCACAATACAATGAGGCATCACCGCAGCTCTGCGTTCAATCCCAATCAGAGCAGATTTGTGCTGTGCCACCGTGCACTGTGAGCACTGCAGCTCCGGGCACCTCCCTGCTCACATCCATCACACGTGTAGCTCTCATTCCCTTCAAACCAGCACCAGAAACCCACCAGCTCCATAGGCACAGAAAACCAAAGCTAAAGGAGGAGGCACAGGGATGAGATGAGGGGAATGGGCTCTCAGCTCAGGAGCCCTCTGCAGTTCCCCATCTCCCAGGCTGGGACTGAAGGGTGCTGCCCCCCAAGCTGCCAAAATCTCTGCTGAGACACCAGAACCATCCCTAGCGACACAAGCACCCAGCCCTCGAGAGGCCAACAGATGCCACAGAATGAAAATCTATTAGGACAGACCCAGCAGGGGTTGCAACCGAACAGATTCCACCGCGTTTCCCTCTCACAGTTCCTCCTAAGCCATCCTGGCTCGCACAGCTGGCACCTGCCTCCTCACAGAGCCCTTCTCCCTGCAGGAACATCCCCTCCCATCCCAGCAAGGAAAGCCCAAACCCTGCAGGCCAGGGGCTGTGCTGGGGGGGCAGTGCCTCCAGCTGCAGAAAGCCCCCACCCCCTGCACTGAGGGTGGGGGTCAATGTCTCCATCAGAGGACACGATGCTTTCCTGGTGGGGGTCGGGGGGATGGAGGACAGGGAACACGAGACAAGCAGGGCGGGCAGGAGCACAGTGCTGGCCCCCGTCCCCGGTACTAACCTGGTGACTTTAAACAAAGGGAACAGAGTCCTGGCTTCTTCCCTCCTGCAATGCGATCGAGCCCTGGTTAGGGACAGGAAAGGAGGAGATTCATGAATGAAGGCGATCCGGGCGGAAAAGTTCGCCGGGGATGGAGGGGAACGAACAAAATCAGAGCAAGCAAACACACAACGAGTCTGAAACAAAAGAGCAGCGGCAGAAGGAATCCGAGGACTGCAGCACGGTGTGCACCCATGGATAGGGACCCCAGCACTGCCCCCCCAAATGTGGGAGTGCTGAGATGGGTATGGGGAGGGGCTGCACACCCCGGGTTGCAGATGGATTGCTTTCTCAGGGGGCAGGGACTGGGAGCTGGGAAGAACGTTCAAGGGGGGAGCACGGGTCCCTGTCACCCATCCCAGGTGTCACTGTCACCCGGCTCTGCACTGTGTGCCCTGGGCACGGCTGGGGCAGGAGGAGGAGGAGGAGGAAGGCAGGGAGCAGTGGGAGTGCCATGCAGTGTCCTTGAGTGTCCTTCAGAGGCTTTGCCTCTCACGCAGCGCAGCAGATGAGGAAGGATTGAAAATCCCAAACTGCTCTCCTCTTTGATTCCCCCCCTCCCGTCACGAAGAGAGTTGAAAGGAAGCGGCGAAGGTGAGAGGGAGGAGGAGGAGGCGTGAGGGAAGGGGGGAGGGAGAAGGGGAGCGGGTGCTGGGGGATGGGGACACACTGCTCCCCTCCATCTCACCCCAGGATCGGTGCCCCTGGATGGGCAGGGCTCCCTGGGAGCTCCCACGTGCCTGGGGCTGTTCCCAGAGCACATCCACACCACCATGACCCCCCCAGAGGGACTCACATCCCGAGCTGGTCCCCTGCAGGAGCAGCTGGGGGAGGGCCAAGGGCAAAATCCACCTCTTTGTGCCCCATGGGCACGGTCTGAGCTCAGCCTTCGGCCTCACCATCACCCCCACGGCCCGGTGGGTGCAGGGCAATGGCACAGACTGGCACAGGGAGGAGGCTGGCGGCGTGGGAACGCGCACCCGCTCTGTTTGGTCTGGGCAATGTGTTTTTAATGAGCCATATAATGTTTTTCGAATGATGTCGGAATCATTAATCCTCCCAAAACGAGACAGATTCCTCATCCTCGGGCAGCGCTGGGGACACCTGTTGCACGGCCGAGCTGGCAGCGCTGCCTCTGCTCCAACGCCTTCTGGTGGCATCTGGGGACGTTTAGGAGGGACCCTAAGCACTACGTCCTCACATCTAGAGGGGACCCCCCCAGGGCTGGCAGGAGCCTGAGCTGTGGGCACTGGGATGCAGTCATGGGTGAAGAGGAGCACAGGAGGGGCTGGATGATCCCTGTGGGGGAATGGGACATCGCTAGGGGTGGGATGGGGAAGGCGGGAGAGGGCAGGGGTGGGCAAAGAAGAGGGGTGTGGGCTGAAAAAGGGGGGCAGTGCTGCTGCAGGGTGGCTGCCCATGCCTGCAGCTCGCTCTACCCGAGATCCAGCTCTAATTGCAGGAGGGAGGTGCTGTATTTTTCCATGCATGAAGATCCAAAGTGACACTTTTTCCCCTTCTCTTTTCAGAGCTCGTTCATTACCATAAAACCACCGAGCCAAATAGGAGCCCTGAGTGCCGTGACAGCATCCCTCCAAATAACACGGGAGAGGAGCGCATCCGTCTCCAGCTCTGCCCTTGCCAAGCGCTCCGGCAGCCTCAGCAGGAGCTGCTGACAGGCGGTGCTTTGCACCCACACCACCTCGGTTCCACGGGCTCCAAGCCCCAGCTGAGCTTGTGGCATTGAGCAATGGCACCACGGGAGGAGGAGGAGCACGGATCCTGCCCTTTGCCGGGGGTGGGTCGCACTGCCCCAGTGCCACAGCCCAGCACAGCTCCCACTCGTGTCCCCACCTCCCCGCTCTGAATCCCATCCCCCTCCCCACGCCACGCTGTCGGGTCCGTGTGATCCTCCGCCGCGCTGCTCCGGTCCCATTATCAGCCCCGACCGTCCCATCTCAAAACCAAACCGCAACACCCGACGCAGACGGAGCCGCATCCACTGCTCAACGCCATCTCCCCGAGTCCCTCTGCTGGGTCGGGGGTTAACAGCCTCCCCTCCTCACCCCGAGCGTCCCCGACCCCTCGGTAATGAGGCCAACTAACGAGAGCCACCTTCCCGAAGGTCTGGATGTCTCCGACGCCAAGTTGCTGTCGAGGAAAACGCCGTCAGCCCGGCTCTGAGCCAGAGCTGCACCGCAAAGCAAAGCCGGAGCCGAGAGCTCCGGGACGGCAGCCGCAAATCTGGGCAGCTCCCGAGATGTGGAAGCTTTTAATGGGCTGTAATTGAAACGGGAAGGCTCGGGCAGGAGCACATCCCACGCCAGCAGCCGGAGCGGCCGCTTAGAGGGCTCTGCTGCAGCCCAGGAGGAGCAGAGGGGGTGGGGACGTGAGCTCTGGGTGTCCCCCCCAACCCCCCCCCCCCCCAAGGGCTGAGCAGGGTGGGACCGTCCCAGCAAAGGGCTGCGGGGTGAGGCTGGCACAAGAAGCAGCTTCTGTCCGTGTCACCTCCCCCACTCGGGCTGTGACACCAGTTCCCAGTTCGGGGATGGAGAGCAGACGCTCCATTTCCCAAACGCAGCTTTGTGAGCCGGGCGAGGACCTCAAACTCATCCCCCTCCCTCCCCCCCCCCTTTTGCAATCAGAACATTTCAGCACTGTGAAATGAGAAAAACAAACAAACCATAAGTGCTTATCCCCTCCCCCCCCCCCCACCTCCTTCCTCTTCCTCCCGCCCCCACCCAGCCCTCTCCATCAATCCTTCAGTTGGAGATGAATCGAAATTAAAAATAAAAATAAATAAATAAATGTCGTTCCCCATTTGCGTATATCTCTCTATATTTTTTTTTGTCTTCCTTTCTGAAAGTGGAAAGCGTGCTGTGGGGGTGTGGGGGGGGGAAATAAATAAATAAATAAAAACAGCTGACGGCAAAGTTTTATTATTCCCCATCGGGCGGCGAGGAGCAAATGAGAAATATTTTAACGAGCGTTTAAGATCCTTCGCTGAGTGCCTCTTTGAGGCTCTGTGCACCTGCAGCCCGGCACAGCCACATGAGGGAGGGAGGGAGGGAAGGGGGGGGGGGGGGGGGGTTAAAGTGTGCTCTCCCCTCGGAGCTGCAGCGATGCCAGCATCGCTGCTTTGTGGTCCCAATCGCCCTTGCAGAGCTGCACTGAGCTCTGGGGGTCTCCGAGTGGGCACTGCCCACCTCCCCCAGAAGTGCCCCGGGATGTGACTGCAGCTGCTGGGAAAGAGCCCACGGAGCAAAGCACTTGGGGGTGCAAGCACCTCGCAGCCACAGAGCTGCCACCGAGGGCACACTGCGTCCCAAGGCCTCCCCGCAGCCCTCCCCACACAGCCCTGTGTTCTCACTGCTCCTTCCCATGCTCAGCCCCCCCTCCAAGCAAGGGGTGCCTGCCCGCAGCACGCTGTTTTTATGTGGGGACATCAGCAGCTCATGCCCTGCTGGGATGGCCTGGGGATACGACCCCAGGATGAGGTAGAGCAAGGGGATCCCTGCAGAGCTGGAGGCGAGCAGCATCCTTCTCCACAGCCATGGGCCTCTCCCAAGCCTGCCTGCAGCATCCCTCCACTTCTCCCCAGCACAGCTTGACATAACACTCTGACAGCACAAGCCTCGGCAGGTTTGTCCACGCAGAGCACCCTGGGGGCACCTCTATGTGCTCACCACCCCTCAGGACCCCGAGATCTCCTCCCTGGCTGCATGGGGATGTGCCCCAAAGCCCCATCCCTGCTCCTCACCATGGACACGGTGCATGTGTATCCGTGCGTGCCAGGCAGCATCCCTGGGGCACGGGAAGCTGCTGTGCACCCCGGCTGGGATCGATGCGTGGCAAAGAGGGGAATCAATTTCTATAATTAAAGCCTGCACCGCTGGGCTGCATCTTCCCTGCCCGTGGTAGAGGGCTGGTCCAGCCATAGGGACCAGTGCTCGCATTCGAAGCCAAAGCAGCTCCCACTCAGTGCATCCTTGCTCCCATGGCAAGGCATCAGCACAGAGAATTTTTTTTGGGGGGGTAAAAGAAAGCAAAGGCATGGGTGGGTGTTTCCTGCCAGCTGGGCCTTGGTGGTGAGGATGATGCCTGCATGGGAGAGGGGAGGGAGGGAGGATTCTGGGGGAGGGGGCACAGCCAAATCCCCACCTCCGAAGCACTATGTGGCAGAAGCGAGCCTTTATCCACATTTACAGAAAAATATAACCATCGGGGAAGCCAAACAGCATGCCCAAGGTCACACAGGGAGCTCTGACACCAGCCCAACCCCGAGCACCAGCAGCACCAGCCCCGGGGCGACGGCCACACCAGGTCCCAGCATCACCCCCATAGCTGGAGTCAGCCACGCTGCCCGCCCCAGCCCAGGGCACAGGGGCATTTTCCAGGCTACGAGCAGGGCAGGTGGGCTGGCTGCTAGAGAAATAAAGGTCCTTTGGCACAAAGAAAGCCCTGCCATGGCCGGGAGGGCTGCAGCCCACCCGCTGTCCCCCATCAGGAGTGCACGGAGCCGTTACCACGGGCGCTGGCGGCTACAGGGGCAGTCTGGTGGGAAATAATTAGCACATTGGAAATGCGTTCCTCATTAAAATGAGGGAAGAGCCACCGCTAGGGTGGGAGTGATCAGGCGGCTTCGGGCAGCTTGGATCCTGCACAGCAGCCCCCACACCGGGCACGAAAGTCACGGAGGGGCTGAGAAGCATCGGTGTCTCCGGGGCAGGGAGAACCTGAGCGAGCTCGGGGTCCCTGGGTGTGAATTCCCTGGTGCCAGGGGAGGGGGCAAGCAGATCTCTCAGGTACCAGCCCAGCCCGGAGTCCCCTCCCTCCCATCCCCAGATAGGAGCCGGCTGGATGCATCCCCCCACCCCCCCCAGGGCTCTGCTCCCAGTGCAGGGTGCGATCCTACGGCCACGCATAACCCGACCCAACTTCCCCACGAGTTGGGTGCACACGGGGGGTGGGGTTTGAGGGGGGACGACACAGCATCTCCCTCCCTGCCCGCCTCACCGCAGCCACAGCAAAACCGCGGAGAACAAAGAGGGGAGAGGCTGCGGGGCGAGGGCTGGGCGCTGCCCGCGGCGAGGGCAGACAAAGGGACCCCCACCCAGTGGCACCGCAGCCCCACACCGCGACCCCAAACACCCCCCCCCCCCTCCCCCCAAGCCCCGAACGCGGGGGACGGACCCGCTGCACAGCGCGGTGGGGGGAGGGGGGAGGCAAGCAGCCTTTGGAGTTATTTTAAGTTTCCCTCCCCGCCACCTCCCCCCACGCCCGAGCCCAGCCCGGGATGCGCCAGATTTTTCCTCCTCCTGAAAGGATGCTGAAAATAGCTCCGAGGGGCGACCCGAGGCGGCTCGTCCTGCCTCTGTGACTCGGCAGCGACCGAGGGGCGAGGAGCAGGTGGGGGTCTGCCCGGGGAAAACCAACCCGGAGCCCGGTCCGGGCTCAGCACAGCGCTGCGGATCCGTCTGCACAAAGCGGATCGTTGCGAGCATCCCATCCAACCCCGCAACGCCCGAGCATCTCCCACACCCCCCACCCCCCCCCCCCACCCCGGACCCCGAACCCCCGCAACGCCGCATCCCCGAACCCGGCAGCAACGTCAGGAGGGGGGAGGAGGGGGAAAAAAAAAAATAAAACCAATACTAATCAATAATATTAATAAAAAAAAAATAAAAAAAAAAAAAGACACACAAAGAAAAAAAAAATACCTGCTACTTAAGAATGGATGCACATAGTGAGAGTGACATGCCTTGAGAGGGTGTATTCCCCATCCTGCTCCGCCGCTCGCTCCCTCCGCTCGCTCCTTGCCGTCCGCCGGAGGATCAGGCCCGGCCACGCATGGGGAGACGGAGACGGAGACGGAGACGAGCGAGCGGGAGCGCGCCGGGTGTGCGCGCGTGGGAGCGCGCAGCCCGGCGCTGTACAAAGGAACAAATGGGAAAAACACATTAGCTCATGATAGATTAATGTGGGGGGGGGGGGGGGGACGCTCCCCCTTCTCCTCTCCCTCTTAAAGGTCCCCGCGTTGGATTTGGTGACGGGAGGATGTGGGGAGAGAGGGTCCTCTGGATGGGGGGGGGTGCGGTCGTGGGTGAGGTGAGGGAGGGGAGGAACACAGAGCGATGCGCTGTGCAGCTCCAGAGGGGATGGTGATAAAGCACCTGCACAGCTCCTGGGAGAGGGGCGGGGTGGGAAGAGCTGATTTTGAAGGGGGGGGGGGGGGGCAAGAAATAAGGGGGTGCTGTAGGAGATGGAGCCCTCAGGACCAGCAGCTCCCAAAATATCAGCGTGACCCCATTGGTGGCTCTCATGAGCAACCAAAGTCCCTCTGCAGCACGGTGGTCGTGCGGGGTACCCGTGCAGAGGCTCAGCCCGTGTCAGACCAGAGGAGAGCAACCCCTGCTCGCTCCCCGTGCCATGAGTTCATGCAGAGCTCTCGCAATCCCTCACCCCGGCTGGCATCTCCTTGCCAGGAAAGAAAAAGCCCCAAACCCCACCCTGAAGTCCAGGGGATGAGGGCAGGGATGGAGCAGGAACGACAAAGGCAAGCAGCGCTCCGGCTTGCACGATTTCCAGGGACAGCTGAGGTGGGCTCACAGATTTCCTCCCCACCCCACTGTGGTTCCCACCCCGGGGGCTGCGGGGCCACCAGTCCCTCCCAGTCCACGGATGATGGTGGGGAGACCCCGGCTCACCCCGGCAGCCCCTTCCCCTGCAGTGCTGCATTAAGGGAGAGATGCTGCCTGGAGGCACGGGGAGCGTGGCTCCATTAGAGCACAGCCGTGGGGCAAAAGCCTTTCTGCAGCAGCAGCAAAGTGCATCTCGATGGGGCTGACGTGCTGCTGGAGGCAGGGTGGGCTGTGACCCCCCACCCTGCTCGGTGATGCCTCAGTTCCTCTTTGCATCCTGCCGTGGGGGGAGAGAGGAGAGAGGGAGCTCTGCGTGCCGCTCTGGGAAAGAGGGAGAAAAATCATGAATGAAAATCCAGATAGGAAGAGACCCCGAGCTGCTGTTAGACCTGGGAGAGCTCCGGAGATGTGATAAGAGGTGAAGTGGTGCTTCTAAAGCAGAGTGAAATGGTCCAGTTTGTGTCACTCCGGCAGTCAGACAAGAGGAGCTCGTGTTCCCCCCTGGCATTAAACATCTCAGTGAGGACCTGGTCCCGATCTGCTGCATGCAGAGATGCTGCCAGGAAGGCCCAGACCTCCCTGCAATGGGGGGGAGCAGATATCCTGAAGGGGACAGACCCCCCCCCCCCCCCTCCCCACTGTTCCCCACTGGCAGACCCCACACTGCTGCTGGCAGGATCACTGTGGGCTGGGAAACACAGAGCCACATGGGAGCTGACCACATAGTGCCACCAAGAGCCACTCAGATCCAGAACAGACATCGCTCCGAGCAGCTGGAAACAGCAAGGACGACCTGCACAGCCCCAGCAGTGCCCCCCCAGGACCCCCACAGTGATGCCAGCCCCCCCAGGGCAGCACTGACAGCTGCCTGCTCGCAGGGAAGCTGGAGTTTTGATCACGGCAGATCCAAGGGAGGTGGGGAGACGTCTCTGACTGCGCTGAAACGCAGCCTAATCGGTGCATCTATTTCCTAACAGGTTACAGCTTCCCTTCAGAGCCGCAGTCATTTCCAAAAGAACCACGTGAAGGAGAAGCACCTGAAAGCTGAGAGGTACCCAACCAGCACTTGGTCCTCACCAGCAGAGGGGTCATGGAGCTCTGCTGCTCCCCTCCCAATCTCTTGGCACTGCGGATAGCACAGGGCCACCTCCAAACCCTTTAAGGCACACGGGGACGGGCAGAGCACCCCGCATCAGGAACCGATGGCACCACGGGAGCTCCATGCAAGGAAGCCTGATAGAGCACGAGTTTATTTGCTTCTTTGCAGAGGGAAGGTCCCGCAGCCACAAGGGACAGGGATTAAACTGAAAGAGGAAAGCGGATACTGCGGGTAACCACATGGCAGCAGTGAACCTACAGCTGCAGCACGCACGGAGCTGTGGGGTCGGGATCCCACAAGGGATGGGGCTTCCCCCCCCAAGATGCTCCCAGCACCAAATCCCACAGAGAGCTGCAGCTCTTCTCCTCGAGGATGGAAGAGAAGTGGGGCTGCCCCTAAGCTCCCCATCCGTCCTGGCAGAGGCACTCACCCCACTGAGGGCAGGAAGGGCTCCAGGTGCTCCCCGCTTTGGGGCATTTCAAAGTGAATTCTGAGCATCCCTCTCTCATATTTTTAACATCACTTTGCAAAGCCATCCCACTCACATCTGTCCCCCCCCACTGCATGTGACTGCAGCCTCCCACTGCCCGGCGCTGCCCCATGATTCCATTTATAATGCATCATAAATGTAAATAAGGTCCGTGCTGTCCCCTCTCCAGTTCAAACTGGGAGGTGTGGGGCAGTGCCAGGCCCCAGCACCCTCAGCACACAGCAGTGACCCTTTGGGAGCGTGGGGAGAGGCCGGAGTGTTGCAGGATGGAGCTGGGCTGGCAGCAGCAGGTGTTTTGAGGGGGGGAAATGCTGCAGAACCCAAAGGAGCTCCCCAACCTGCTCCACGTGGGATGCAAACGGGACGAGCTGGCCGCCCAGCTTCACAGTGATGGGTGAGGGCTTAATAACAGCTAAATAATACATGTATTTGGCAGACGTGTGAGCAAAGCAAATAGATTGTGCTGTCTCAGAACGGGGCCCTTTGCAGCCTCCACATCCCTTCCCATCTGGAGCATGCAGGGAAGAGGCAGCGCTGCTCGGAGCCTGTCTGCTCCTGATTTCTGCTGGGAAACACAAAATGGGTGTGTGCTCAGCACCCCATCATCCCACAGCCCCATGGGGGCAGCAGACAGAGGGCACGGAGGGGATGGCCACCTCATCCCACACCCCAGCACCCCACCTCAATGGGGCCGAAGCTGCAGAAGTTCAAATCCTAAAGGAGAAGAGTAACCTGGGGCAATGCCTCCTCTGCTTTTAGGGAAGACTTTCTGCTCCAGCACAGAAACACCCTGAAAGCAGAGCTGGGGCCAGGCCCTGCCCCTCAGGTCCCTCCCACCCCATAGGCATGAGCAGCATCCCCCATTCAGCCCCCAATCGCTGCGTGTGCACTGCTTTCCTCTGGGCATCGGGATGAGGAAAAGTCTCCATAGCAACTGAGGACAGCTGTGACCGTGACTTGTAATTGTGCTCCACCGGGCTTGTTTTGGGGCTGAGCATCTTGGGGCTGAGCATGGCACCACGTAGCAAAGCTGGGGGGACCCACAGCTGCCCAGGTTTTACAGGAGGGAACTTGAACAAGGGAGAGCTGGGTCCAGATCCCGTGTCCTCACCCCCAGTCCTGCGTGGGGTCGCGCTCTGCTCCATGTGCTGTGCGTGGCAGATCTCTGTGGGCAGCAGAGTGGGGTGATGCCACACAGGAGGCACCATCTCCCATCAGCTGGTGGCCAGGCTGCTCCCCACCAGCGCTGTGTGGGCAAAGGGTTTCGATACATAATGCATGGGCATCTGAGCAGGAGGGGAGAGAGCAGCAGGGAAAAGGAAAGGGGAGGAGAAGAGGTTGAGACGGTTTGGGTGTCCTCCCTCTGCACCCCGGATCTGTCATCTTTCTATGCTGCCTGTGCGTCCTCTGCTCCCCAGAGCCTTGCAGAACTCCCTACCCTCTTTGGTGTTGCCTCATTGCCCTGATCCCTCCCAGCCACCTCCACCCCAACCACCAGCACATGGCTCCTGTATTCCCCACCACTCCATCTCCCCGAGGCCCTTCCAGGTCCTCCATCCTCCCACAGTGTGTGCTCCCCTCCCCCCCCAGAGCCCCCTGTGTCACCAGCAGCCAGAAGGCAGTGAGCTCAGCATCCTCACGGGGCATCCCAGCTCAGCATCCTCACGGGGCATCCCTCTGAGCCCATCCTGCGCTTGGGAGAAACACCAAAGCCTCATTTCTTCGTGCAGCTTTAAGAGGGTTTTTCTCATTAGGAAGCAGCAGCTCTGAGGATGGAGGAGATGACCAATATTTGCACTGACCAGGCAGAAGATCCTGCACGGATCCCAGGGAGGACACCCCGGGGCTTCCTGGGATGCAGATGCTTTCCTATGGATGATGGAGGCGACCTCAGCTCCCCATCATTGCACCGGTTGCTGTGTCTGGGAGGGCTGTGAGCAGTGGGGGACCCCGTGCTGTCCCCCACACAGTGCTGGGACTCTCCAAAGCCCCACCTGAGAAAGCTGAGGGAGGTTCAGCCATCGGCCAACGGAGACGAGTTATCAGAGGTTGATCTGAGGCAGCAGCTGACAGTTAAAAGAGGAGAAGCACTGGGGTGGGAGAGGGGGAGGTCATGGAAAGCCACGAGAAGCAGCTGATCTATTTGGTGTGTGTGCGTGCTGGGAGGAGGAATGGCAGCAGAGAGGCACAAAGGGAAGAGCAATGCAGCAAAACTGCTGGGCCAGAAGAGCCAGCTCGGCGCAGCATCCAGCACAGGGGGCAGAGAGATGAGGTTTGAGGTCAGGGACGGCCTCGTGTTGCTGGGGATGAGTTGGGCAGAACCCCGAGGTGGGCTCCGGGGGGGTGGGAAGAGCAGAGCGGTGACATATTGTGAGCAAAATCAAAAATAGGGGCTGTTAAGATTGAGGCGCCGCGGATGGGGAAGCGCAAGGAGCGGGCTGAGTCACGGCTAACACCTTGCTCATGGGTAAATGCCACAGCTCTGCTCAGAGCCGCAGAAGGGGGCTGTCTGCAGCAGCTGAAGAAGAAAAGGAGTGGGGTAGAGGACTCAGAGGCAAGGATTGAGTGTTAGTGAGCATGGCTGGGCTCAAGCTGGTGGCCAGGAGGCAGCACGCAGGTAACCTCCAGCCAGCAGTGGAGGTGCAGTGAGAGTTCAGCCCCTCTGCTCCCAGCCCTGGAACGGGACACAGTGGGGCAGAGGGCAGCCAGGTTCCCTACAGGGTCTCATCTGCCCTGGGCTCCCACCAGGGCTCCCTCAGAGGGGGGAGAGGGGAGTACCCTCTCACCAACACACCGCATGGGGCAGCTCAGGGGGTGGGGATGTCTGAAAGGAGCGAGTTTGAAGGCTATTTCTGCAGCAGAAGGAACCAACAATTTGGGTCAGAAGGGACCTACCCATATTTCTTCTCCCCACACCCTCGTCCCCATACTCTTCTCCCCATGTTCTTGTCCTCAATCCCTTGTCCCCACATCCCTTCCCCCCAGGCACAGCGTGGTGTGGGCTCCAGGAGGACGAGGTGGCAGCAGCTGGGGATGATGAGCTCTGCAGCACTCGAGAAGGAGCAGGAGCAGCCCATGTGGCTTTCTGCTGCTTCCCACTGACTCCCTGATCCGGACTTGGCAATCTGAACGCTGTTGATTATCTCTCCTGCCATACAAAAGAAGGTTCTTGGCAACGATTTCTAGAAAACTTGGGTTCATCCCAGTACGAACGAGGGAAACTTTTGAAAAGTCAAAAAAAAAAAAAAAAAAAGTACAGGGACAGGGAAAAAAAAATAAAAAAAAAGAAAAGAAAGAAAAGCAATTCTATTCCTGAAAAGCTGAAGTTCGATGACTGCATCGCTCCTCTCCCCGGGGAGGGGGCAGTCCTTCCTGAGCTGATGGCACATCCTCTCTTTCTTTTGCCTGCTGTCGTGCCCCCCCCCCCCCCCCCCCCCGGCTTCCCTCCTCCCTCTGTGGAGTCAGTTCTCTTCCTAAGGGATTCAGAAGGAGATGATGGGGAAATCGTACCCAATACCCCTTTCTCTCCTTTGTTTCCTTGCTGTGCTGGCAGAGCAGGGCTGTGCCACTCCGCCAGGCAGCTCGATTCCCCAGGACAGCAGCTGGAAGGGGCAGATGCATCGCTCTGTGGGGATGACAGCTCTGCTGTCCCCAGGAATTGGCAGACCTGCCGGGCTGCAGGTCCTCCAGCTCGGTGCAGAGGAAGTTGGAAAGGCAAAGTGAAAACCCAATCTGAAAACCAGCCCAAGTGAGTGCAGAATGAAGCAGGGCAGCAGGATGGGCACTCACAGTGCTCCTGACCCCACTGTCCCCCCCCCTGCACACACCTGAGCCACAAAAGCCTTCCTGTTATGATGCTGCTGAGGACAGAAAGCACAGAAATGCCAATCACATCTCCCATCGGTGTGCTCTCATCAGGGCTGGGCTCATCAGCCTCAGCTAATTAAACCCTGGATGCAGTCACTGCTTACGTGAAAGTTAAGTTTCCTGCAGTGACAGAGCCGAGGATGGAGGCAGCCCGTGCTCTCTGCTGTCCAGGGGACTGCAGGTGTGACTGGGAACCCCAAAGCATTGGCTGTGTCAGGAGATTGCAGCCTGGCTGCAGCACAGAGCTCCTGGTTACCGTGCAGACCTCGGGCTGTGCCTGCAGCCCTGCAGGAGAAGATCCCCTCTGCCTTTCAGCTGTGGGGAGGAGGGGGGCAGCCAGGGCAATGCTTCCACCCCACAACACACTGCTTTTCAGCAGGGGGTGAGCCAGGGAAATGCCAGAGAGCTGCAGGACCCATCCCAGCCCTGCTTCCAGGACCCGTTGTGCTGCACTGGCTCTTGACCATAGGACAGGGATTCATTGAAGCATGAAATCCAGCGATGTTCCCCCCTCCTGGTTTCCTCCTGCTGTTCCCACCAGCTCCTCCTGCAGAGCTGCTTTCAGGTGGCACCGCAGCTTCAAACCATGGGGGAAACCTCCCCTCTCCACCTTCCCACTCTGCAAAGCTCTCATCATCCCACAAAAACCCAACGCCCAGAGCTCATCCTGGCTTCGTGGCTGAGACAACGGCACGACTGCAGCATCACCAGAGAACCCGATAGCCGGGCTCTGCTCCCATCTCTGCTCCCATCCACCATCTGCTTCCTGCGGGACTCTCTGCCTCTATTTCTGGGCAGCTCGTGCCTGCCTGCCTCGGAGGGAAGGTGGGTGGCAAGGAGGCTACCTCAAGCTGTTGTGCTCCACGAGGCTTTTTTAGCATCCTTAGAACAGAAGGATTCCGGGTAAGTTGGGTGGGGGGAGAGGAGGACCTCAGTGTGCAGCAGGGGCTGTGTGGGAACCAGGGGCACTGGGGGAGGGGGGGAACCTCATCTGAGCCATGCACAGCTCAGGGCAGGGTGGGGGGGAAGCAGGACACACACCCTCCCCCCCCCCACACACACACCATTTATCCTGGGCACCCTGAGTGCACCTGCAGAGGAGGGATGATGCTCGTTGGGAATAGAGCTTTCAGGATGGGCAGATCCTGCACACAGCACTGCTCCTGGTGGATGTTGCCCTGGAGACACCGCTGGACTTCACCGTTATTTACGCTTTCCCGATGTCCAAGGCAGCCCTGGGATGACGGGGCTCATCGATTTCCCTAATGAAAACCTTGGTGAATCGTAACGCTGGCCCGCATCGCCGCGGTGAACCACACGAGCCGAGGAGAAGCTGCTGGGAACTGCTGGATGGGTCAGAGGGATGGAGAACCGGGTGGACCCACCTGCACACAGGCACTGCTGGGGCTCATCCCTGATCCCCTACACCGTGAGGTTTTAAGGGATTTTTCCCACCCGTGGTGCAAACTGTCCCCCACCCCCTCCATGTGGTGCATTGATCTGTGCACCTGAAACTCAGCACATGGAGGTCCCAAATCCCAGTCAAGCAAGCAGATCCCCACCGGGACTCAGGGAGAAGGGGCGGGGATGCCGTCCCCCTTAAAAATATCAATAATGACGTGGCTGTAAAATACACCCTCCGCATGCAGGCTCGGAATAGAGGGGTGGGTGTGGAACAGCTCCAAATTCCTTCTCCTGGATTATCAGCAAACTGCCTCCTGCAGAGCTGACAGCCAGAAACAAAACAATCATTACACCACCGACTGCTGACGGGAGGAAGAGATCTGTCAGGCGGCTTTGCCATTAAATATTAAACATGCAAATGGGAGTCGCAGCCTAACGAAGGGCAGAGCTGTGGAGCAGCACTGGGACCTGGGGGGGTGTGATGGGCTGAGAGGGGAAGGAGCTCTGAAAATGGGCTGCTGGGTGGGAAACAGAGCTGCCTGGGCTCGCAGCTGCTGTTGCAGCTCTGCTCGTGGGCCTGGAGCACTGCTGCTGCCCCATCCCAGTGGTCGGAGCACAACCTGTCCTAGGGAGCAAGAGCAGACAGAGGGAAGGAGCAGTGCAAAGCCTGGAACACAGACAGAGCAGCGGTGGAGGGAAGGAATTGTCTGTTCTTCGTGTCTGCTGCAGAAAAGACAAGGAGTAATGGGCTCAGACTGCAGCAAGGGAGATTTTGTCTGGATGGCAAAAGGAACTTTCTAATAATAAGGACTATTAGAGCCGTGCGAGAGGCAGCCCGGGGACACAGTGGGATCTCCATCACTGGAGGCTTTTAAGAACAAGGCAGACAAATATCTGCCAGAAGTTACATAGGAATACTTGATCCTGCCTTGGGGCAAGGGATACATTAAATTACCTCGTGCAGTCCCTCCCAGCTCTTCCTTCCTGCAGTTCTATGTTCGCTGTCACCCAAGGCTGTATGCCTTTAAGGGAGAGCCATCTCCCCGAGAAAACAAGCACATCTGTCATCAGAGAAGTGCCATCATTAGCAGCGCTAATGAGGGCGGTGTGAGGAGCTGTGCAGAGGTGAAGCCCTACAAAGCCAGGTGCTGGATGGATGGGCTCAGCAGGACTGGGACGCAAAGCCCTGCAAAGGTGGTGGAAGGAGAAAGAGAGGTGAGAGCGAGATGTGGGTGAAGCTCCTGTTGGGTTAGCGAAGTGTTTCGGACAGGGGAAGCACAAAGGCAAGATTTCTTCTAATGTGACCACTCCTGAGGGGCTCATTTGGCTCTTGCTGCCTTCAGTAATGTCATTTCTGAGCTCCAGAGCATCCCAGTGCTACAGGTGAGCTCTGCACTGGGAGAGGGACCCAGATGTGGGGTGGAGCCGCCTGGAAACGGACAGTTCAGAGCTTTAAACCACGCAAACAACGTCAGAATTTCCCCTTTCCAAGACGAGCTTTCCATACACCACCCTCTCAGGATATACCAAACCAGCAAGCCATGCCCCAGTGTCCCCCCACCCCCTCCTTCAGCACTCACAGCCCCAGGTTGGGGGGGTGGGGATGCCATAGTAGCATGATGGGAGTCAGATACAGGTACCTGGTCACCATGGTAACAATACAGAAGGATGGAAGGTGGGGTGCAGACCCCCACTTACTGCCACAGCTTCCACAGGTGGGGACCCAGGAACCTCAGCACGTTTTGTGAGCCCTCAAAAGCAAAGCTTGGAGTGGGGGGGGATGGTGGCCTCTCATTTTAAGAGAGGAAAGGGGGCAAGGGAAGCTTGTGGGGCAGGTGCTCCCATCCCATCCCATCCCATCCCATCCCATCCCATCCCATCCCATCCCATCCCATCCCATCCCATCCCATCCCATCCCATCCCAATGCCCCCTCCCCTCAGCAGCCCTCCAATCAGCACAACCTATAAATCAGCCTCCAGACCCATTTTATGCTAAACGGTGTAGGACTACAACAGACCCTGGCAAGGCTTCAAATTAAGGCTGCCAATTAACAGCTCTCTTGGGGCTAATTAAATATTACATTCCGTGGTATTTCTCCCCTCCCCTCAATACAATACGGCCCCGACGCAGTGCAGCTGCATGGGGGCAGGCAGCAGTGACAGCATGGGGGGCACACGGGGTCCCCCACCCCCCCACACCTTTCCCTGTTCCCCCCCAACACCTTTCCATGTTCCAACATGCTCTGAAGCCGCTGGATTTTAGAGTCAATTGGCCCTGCAGGGGTTTCAATCTCTGCTTCCCTGAAGTCAAGGGCGTGCAATTCCTTCTGCTCTTCACCAGGTGAGAGCAATTGGAGCCCAGAAGTGATGGGGGAGGGCTGGGAGGTGGGTTCCCCTCCCCTGCCCGCAGCAGCAGGTGGCAATGTGTCCTGAGACCAAGCACAAACCGTGCAGGGACACGGGGAGAACCCAGGGGCACTGACCCACAGCAGCAAAACCCCTTCCCACCAGGAGATCGGGGCTCAGCAAGGTACCAACGCTCCCCAGGAGCAGCATCTTTGCCCCTTTGCAAATAAAATGGAAGCCAAGGGAGGAAAAGCTGCACGGGATCACTCTCAGCTCCCTGCACTGCTGCAAGTGGGGTTTGCAAAGACTGGGACATCCACAAGAGGCTTGTTTGTTAACTGATCTCAAACGCTGCAATAGGGCTGGACGGTGCAGACCCTACCTGGTGGAGAGCTCTGGGGGAGAATTGGGGTGGGGGGGCTGCTTCTCCAAGCTCCTGTGTTCTCCCCATTCACCTCTGAGGATGAAACCACACCCCACCCCCCCCCACCACCTCCAGATGGGCGCTGGCAGAGGGCAGCGGATGCAGAGAGCTGCAAAGTCACTGAGAAAATATCAAACCGGGGTGAGGGGGGGGGGGGAGAGGGAGGGGGGAATGCAGGAAAAAAGGCAGGGAGACTGATAGATGAGAAAACATCTCTGCTGGTACAGCCGGCCCCCGAGCCCCAGGAGAGCATCAGCTACTGGGCTTCTCCTCCCGTTTCCATGGCAACGCAATTTGGTGCTCTTTAGAAGAGCGCGCTCCCCCCATCCTCTCCCCCCCAGTTGATTTTATTTCGTGTTTTGAAATAAAAGTGGGTGATACTGCTTTTGTCTCGAGAGCCTCGTGGGGGGGAAGAGAGGGCATCAGCCCACCTGGAGGGGCTGGGGAGGGGAAGGGACCCCCTCACTCCCAGATGTGACCTCTGGGAGCAGCACTGGGCACACTGGGGGGGGGGGTAATGGGATGGGGTGATGAGACACAGGGTGGGCTCATCCCACAGAGGTGATGGGATGGAGATGGGTCCCACCCCTGTGCTCTCCCACCCCGGGAGCACTCCGGGACCCAGCTCAGCTTGCGGCCTTACATCCACCTCCTCTGCAGGGCAGAGCCAGCACCCAGAACACACAAACATGAGCAGCCAGCTCCCACCATACCCTGATGCAAGGACCCAACGTGAGGGGTGCAGCCCCATGCCTGCAGCAAACCCTACACCCCCAGCAGAGCCCATGCAGGGATGGGCTGAGAGCTGCAGAGCCCAAAATGCACCCAACACAGCCGGTTTGATGGGGACACCAAGCGGAGCGGTGCAACTGACACAACAGAAGGAAGAGATGGCATCCAGAGGGACAGGGACAGGCTCAAAAAGTGGGCCCACGTGAACCAAATGTGGTCCAACAAAGCCAAGCGCTGGGGCAAGGTTTGAGGTTCCTTCCAATACAAATCCTATGACCTTTCAGGTCCCTTCTAACCCACACCACTCAGTGATCCTGTGGTCTTTAAGGTCCATTCCAACCCAGACCACTCAGTCATCCTATGGTCTTTAAGGTCCCTTCCAACCCAGACCACTCAGTGATCCTGTGGTCTTCCAGGTCCCTTCCAACCAAAGTCATTCTATGGTTCTGTGACCTTTCAGATCCCTTCCAACTCAGTCCACTCAGTGATCCTATGGACTTTAAGGTCCCTTCCAACCCAAACCACTCAGGGATCCTATAGTCTTTCAGATCCCTTCCAACTCAACCCACTCAGTGATCCTATGGTCTTTAAGGTCCCTTCCAACCCAAACCATCCAGTGTTCCTGTGGTCTTCCAGGTCCCTTCCCACCCAAATCACTCAGGGATCCTTTGATCTCTACAGTTCCTTCCGACTCAGACCTGCCGACAACCCTCTGATCTTTAAGGTCCCCTTCCAACTCAAACCATTCTACAGTTCTATGATCTTTAAGGCCCCTTCCAACTCAACCACCCCATAATTCCACTCCTCCCATCCCACCACCACCTCCTGCGTGCTCAGCTCCCGGCTGCCGCCCGCTCCTTCTGAGCATTCGGGCTAATGAGCGAGCACACATCTGCTGGTTGCTAACAGTTGGGCTGTTTGGGAATGTTTTGATTAAACATTTTTTTTTTTTCCCCCTCGTAGAAAATTCCAACTGGCTGAGATCAAACTCATTCGGCTGAAATCATCGGTCTGGGTGCGTTTTCCAGTTGAAGGAGAAGGGCTGAAGAGAAAATGGAACTGGAATTGGACTGCCTGTAAACTGCGGGACCTCTTATTCCGTAGTTTAAAGGGGAAGAACGTCAGGAGAGATCGAGGGAAGGTCCCGAAAGCTGGGGCCAGAAATGCTTCACGATCAGGACGGCTCTGTAGGGGAAAAAAGAGACTGAGTTTTGCTCTGATCAGGAGAAGGAAATCACTTCAGAACCTCAGAACTCTCAGAGGATGGGCAGCCCCCCCCCACGCACACACACACACCCATCCCTCGTGTCCGGGCCCACGGGGACAGCACCGTGGGGAAAGCGAGCAGGAAAAACGATAACGATGCTAATAACGATGGGGATGATGTTGGCGATATTAATAATCCCCGCATTTCTGAGTAGCGACCCCTGCGGGCGCACCTTCCCCCCCCCCCCCCCCCCAAGCGCAGCTCAGCCCCCGCTGCGGGCGGACATTGCCACCGTGTGGGCACAGCCCGCAAGAACCGCTCCGAAAATCACACATCCCTCCGTCGGGGTCTTTCCGAGGTGGAACCCCCCCCCCCCCGAGGCTGAGCCTCGCCGGGACCAACGCCGGAGCTGCGGTGGAGCTGCTGTCCCCACTGTCACCTCTGTCACCACGGTCACCTGCCTATGCGTGTGTGCTCAGGTGTGCTGCCCCACAATTCCCCCCCGGGTGCAGTAGGAGCTCTGCCTTCTCCCTTCTGCCCACGCTGTGCCATGGAAACACGCGTGGATGTGGGCGCAGGGGCAGCGTGGGGCTCCCCCCAGCTGGGCAATGAGGAATCCATCCCTGCCAGGGATGGGGAACATCCCAGGGGCTCCAGAGGGGCTTTGGGATCGCTGTCCCCTGCACAGGGCAGGGTGGGGGGGCATTGCTGCTGGCTCCACGCACTGCCTGAGTGGGATCTCTGCAGTGAGGATGCGTGCAGGGTGAAGGCTACGAGGTGCTCCAGAAACTCGGGGGTTTGGGGCCACGTGGAGGCCGAGCAGGGAATGCCCTGACCCCATCCACACCCCAGCAACACCTGGGATGGACCAGACAACCCCAGGACACCCAGCCAACCCCACTGAACACGACAGAAGCTCCGTTACAAGGATGGAAAGGGCTGATTCTGCTCCGCGGAGGTGCACACGCAGCACTACGGTCACCCCAGGGCCGATGGGTTAAGGTCCCCTTCCCCTGGGCCCCCACCCCAACACCGCAGCCCCGGCCCCACCTTCCCCCCCCAGCCCCCCAGTCCTTCCCCTTCCGCGGCTGTGGGGTTTTGGAGAACCTTTATAAAGATCTCATTGTTGAAAGGCAAAATGGGATCTCCTTTCCTTTTACCTTCCAGGGCAGCCCTAACCCCGCTCCCCTCGTACGAAAACACACAGGAAAGGGGTTTCTTTTCTGCTCGATTAGATTCAAAGGGATCTTTGTCTGGGGGTAGGTAGGGAGAAGCCCTCCCCCTCCTCCCTTTTGACCCTCAGGACTCGGTCTGGTTTTGGTTTAAACTCAGAGAGACAGCGCTGCGCCCGTGGGATGTTATCAATACACATCCGAGGGGACGGGGGGGGGGGACCTCTCTGCTCCCCCCCAGTGCAGAACTGGAGTTGGCCCCCGGATGCAGAGGGCACCCCCTGACGAATCCAACCCCCCCATCTTACAGCCACCCCATTTTGTGGCTCCTCTCCTTATCTTTACCGGCAATTAATTTCAAGGAGCCGTGTTCCCTTCCGACAAAGGTTCCAATATTTGAAGGGAAAGGGGGTTGTAGAAATAAGGCCGGCATTAATTATTCACCCATTACTCAGGTTATTAGCAGAGCTCGAAGGATTTTCTGTCCCAAACTCCCGTGGACGCTTTTTTCCCTCTCTCCTCCACGGCTTTCCCCTCTCAATATAAACTCCTGAACGCCGCAGCAGTGCCCACCCCCCACCCCACCCCCACCTCCCCCTTCCCCCTTTTGGGTCCCGACCTGCACTTAGGGTCCCGTATCCCGAACTCTGCCACGCACGAGGTGGGGGCAGCGGGAGGACATTGTTCGCCGCCCCATTACCAATTGAAAGGGGCTCCTCCCGTCCCCCCCTCCCCCCTTCTTCTCCCCCCCCCCCCCCCCCCCGGGCTGCACAGCTGGAGGAGCACAGCTGGAGGAGCACAGCTGCTCCGCTCCGGGTTCACAGAGTTCACCGCGCAGAGATTGGGAGAGATAGAAAAGGCAAGGGAGGGGGGGAGGGAAAAGCTGACACCCGGGGAGCCCCCGTGGGCAGAGCCCACGCACCCCACGGATGGCAGCCCCCCCCTCCCCGGGTCGGTCACCCAACATCACTCGGTGGCCCCGGGTGGGATTTGGGGCTCACACGTGCGTGGCTTTCCCCTACAGCACATCCCAGGGCTGGGAGTCCCACCTTGGGGGGGATGGGATCAGCAGAGAAACACGCAGCCGTGCCAAAATCAAGAGTGGGGTTTACACGCGGGGTGGAAGAGGGGCAGCACCCCCTGAGTGGGTCCAAACGCAGCCTCTCTCGCACCTCTCGTCCTCATCGCGGACGGTTCTGCACACAAAGAGGGGAGGGAAGCGGCCCCAAACCTGCGGGCTTTAGAGCTGGGGACACAGCGGTTCCCTGTTTTCTTTTCTCCCCACCCCAAATCAGCGCTGATGGGGACAGGAGGAACCCCGGGGGGTTCTTTGGGGCTGGGGGCTCCAGGGATCATCGCAAAGCACCGGGATCCATTTCAGGGGCACGGATTTCAGAGCAGATCCCGTCCGTCGGTGCTCTTTTATGACATTCCCTTTTTCGTGCCGGATCCCAAATTTCCTACAGTTATTCTGGGGGGGGGGGAGGAGGGGGTTAACAGCTGGAACGAACGGCTAATTGCCAGCGGTGTTATTTCCAGCTGAGATGGATCCCAGCGCGGCCAAACTGGAGGAGAAGAATGGTACTGGGAGGACTGGGGGAAGGTGAACGATCCCAGCACCGACCCCACAGCTCCTCGGGCCGGCCCCAGCGGTTCCCTTTCGACAAAAGGGCAGGAGGAGCTCCCCCCCCCCCACCCCTCCCCCCCCCCGGGGGTTGGGGAGAGGGGAGGATGAGCACGGTTTCCCATATGGCCTCACTGAGGGTCATTTTCTTCCCATTGCTCGAAGCATAAACCCCCACCTCTCGAGTCCCGTGAATCGATACGGGACGGGTGAAGCGTGGGGTGGGGAAGGGAAAGGGGCTCCCACCTCCCAGAGAGGTTTGCAGACAAAGATTCAAATTAAAAAAAAAAAAAAGAAAAAAAAATCAAACCTATTTCTTTTCTTCCTCCCCTCCCCCCCCCCCTTTTATTTTTTTTTGTTCTCTTTTTGGAGGAGGGCGATATTGATAACACGGGAGTGAGCCGAGAGCCCCATAACTCACAATAAAGCCTTGTCCATTCTCCCCTATTGACTGCGTGTAAACACGGTAAATGAAAGGCCTTTAGTGACACTTAATCCCTCACCCCCCCTCCCCTCCCCCCGCCCGCCCGGAGAGGGGCTTCGCTGCTTTTTTCTCACAGCCCGAGTTGTCACCGAGCCCCCCCCCCATCTCTAATTCATCATTAACACCCTGACACGAAGCTAAATAAAGGCAGCCCCCCCCCCCCCACCTTGCTCCGTGCCTGTTCCTGCTTTGGGGCACCAAAGAGCCCCGAAAGTGGGGGCTCGGAGCTCTCTCCCCCTACAGATAATTAACGTAATTATTAAATTGCCTTCTTTTAAAAGATAATCACGATAATAGCGGGGTCATTTGGATGCAATCAGAGCGCTCTCCCCCCACCGCAGCCAGTCCTGCTCTCTGCTGGCTGGAGGTTGGGGGTGGGGGGGGGGGGGGGACACAGGATAGATTTGGGCTGAATTTCCTTTAGAAACGTGAAATGTTGGTAAGTGGAAGGCATCTCAACTCGGATCCCTTTCCTCCACGCCAGAAAGGGGGAGGGGGGGGAAAGAAAGAAGAAAGAGAACGCTGCAAATAGGTTTCCAAGCGTTGGCACCTCCTCCTGCAGTGTGGGTTTACCTGTCCGCCCGCAGGAGCGCGGTCAGGGCACGGTTCTGTTCGAGTGGAATAGCTCTTAATCAGTGCTAATGAGGCTCTGAGCGGGGCTGCCTCTCGCCGTTCCCGTTTTCCTCATCGTGGCCCGGATCTCAGCCTGCCCGGCCCCAAACTTCGATCCTCAGTCCCATCCCAACGCGTCGTGCGGATGGGGGCTGCCCCCGAGCTCCGAGTTTCTGCCCCACGTCGGGTTCGTGTTCGGCTCTGCGTGGCCCGATGTGCTCCAACGAGGACTACAAACGCACCCGAAGATCTCCATCGTGGGGGGGGGGCACTGAATCCTGAGGTCCTCGGGACCAAACCTCACGCGTGGGGGGCTGCCGAGTCGACAGAAGCAGCTATCGATCCCAACCCCCATCCCGTGCATCCCCACCTCCAGGACGGCGGTATATCCCCCCACACCATCCCCTTCCCCCCCCCCCCCATGCACTCACGGCCGGGTCTGTTAAAAACAAACAAAAAAAAAGCAACAAAAAAAAAGAGAAGGTATTTATTTCTCAGCCTAGATTCCATATTGCACGCAGGAATGAACACTTTCACCGTCACACGCCGAACAACAGCTTCAAATAAATAAAGGTACAATCGAAACGGGACATCCGACGCGTGGCGGGCAAGGGCTCCGTGTCCCCCCCCCCACCCCACAGCTGTACCCACTGCCCCCCTCCACCTCCCCCCCCCCCTAGGAAGGCAGTCCCTGCACCCGGGGCTGGAATAGGAGCACCAAAATTCGGCATTTTTCATGGGGATTTTCCACCCAGAGACACACACACAGAGAGCAAAGGTCCCTGAAAGCCCCGGGCCGACAGAAACCCCCACCCCAAAATCCAAGCTGAGATATTCCTGAGTCTGAAGCACGCTGCTTTTTCAGCGGCAGTGCCCTTTATCCTTAAAGTTTCCTTTATTTTTTTTTCTTTTTGTCACAAGAGGAACTCCGCGTTTTTCTCCTCCCTGGATGGACGGGACAACCACGGCTAAAATCGAGCTGTAGGGAAGGCAAACTGCATCGGGACGGTGATGCACGTGGAAACCTCAGCTCCCACCCGCAGTGGGTCGCTTGTTGCATCCGGATCGTCCCCTCCTCTCCGGGCTCCGAGCTCTGGGAAAGGCCATTTCGGAGAACTCTTTGGGTTTCCCTTCTTCCTTTCCGTCTATTTATTTCTGCCCCCCCCTACGTCCCGCTGCTCCCCTCTCCCATCTCCTGCCGAGTGGGGAGGGATTATTTTACTGCCTCGCCCGTCTGCTTCGCGACGCTGATCGAAGGATAAAAGAGAACAACAGACGGAGGGGTTGCTGGCTCTCCGTGCCACGAAGGGGTACATCCCTGCAGCTCTCGTGTTGGGTTCTGAGCTCTGCTGCCACTCACCTGTGCCGTGCACCGACACACACCCACCCCGAGGTGCACACCCGAACATCCCGGAGAGAAAACGTTCCTGAGTTATTTGGTGTCCCCCCCCCCCAAAGCGCACCCCGCTCTCTGCTGCTGCTTTTTTCCCATATCTTTTTTTTTCACCCGGCTGTTTTGTCCTCCCGCTCCCAGCGCTCCGTCCCCATCGCGGCCGCTTCTTTTGTTAATTACTATTACGTTTTTTCCTTTCCGAAAAAATTGTATTTTGAACCCGAACTGGAGGGGGTGGAGGGAGGAAGGGCGATGCGAGCGGCCGTGTCCCGGCGCGGTGTGCGGGGCCGGAGCCGAGCGAGGCGGAGGAAATCGCGATCCGAGAGAAATCCCCTTCTGGAACGGGGATGGGGGTGGGGAGGGGGGTTGGGGGGTGTAAACAAACCAACAAACCCTCTCCAAACCCAGCTAAAACAAACACCGCTTTTAGCAACGATTCGCCGTCTCCAATACGAACAGCGCTTAACAGAGACAAAATACGTTTGACGTTAAAAATGCCTTTTTTTTTCTTTTTTTTTTTTTTTTTGTAAACTCGCTGACGGAATTAAAACCCCCAACCCCACCCCACATCATCCCCTCCTTCCCTCCCCCACCCCCCCAAAAAAAAAAAGAAGGAAAAAAAAAGAAAAAAGAAAGGAGCGGGGCCGTGCCGGCTCCGGGTGGTTTCTGTGCTGTTCTCCCCTTCCTCTCCCTCTCCCCATCCCGTTCCCTTTCCCCGGGCAGAGCTCTGCGATGGGGTCTGAGCTTTGGGGTCTGGGGACGGCCCCCCAGCCCCGGCCCGGGGCTGAGAATGGAAAAGAAGCGGACCCCCCCCCCCAACCCTCCTTCCCCCCATCCCCACCCCCCACGTAAAGCCGCATCCCTCGGGGTTCGCTCAGCGTTCCCCAAACGAGAGAGCTTCACGGGGCCGCCGTGCCAAAGGGCCGTCACAAAAACGCTGCTTTGCGAGGAAAGTTAAAGCGGGGTTTGATTTCCTCTGCACAGAGCGGAGCATTCCCTCCGCATTCTTCCCCGCATTCCACCCCGGAGCTCGGGAAGGATCAAATTGTCCATCTGTGCTCTATTGCTAATGCTCCTGGATCCGATTTCTCGTGCCCGTAAAGCTTTTACAGGCCTGCTACCTTCGGGCTGGCGGTTGTTATCCAGCAAACAACCCACGGCTTTTCCTTTCCTTTCCCTTTTTTCCTTTCAATACACGCGCAGCAGTCTCAAATCGCTTCCTCCCCGAGCCCTCCTGTTTTCTTTCAGCAAACAGAATTTCCTGCTCTTTTTTTAAGGTTCCCGTTTTCTTGCCGTCTCTTAAGCAGGCAGAAAACATTACGTCGATGTTAACGCGGCGGTTTGGGATCTCCGCCGCGGGTTTCTGCTGCGTGACATCATCGGTTCCCTCCGCGCGTGATTATTATTGGTTTAATCCAACGCGATTTCGGAGGAAAAAAAAGGGAGAAATTGGATCTATTCTTTCCTCGTTTCTGCTTTTTGTTTTTGGGGTTTTTTGGCATATAGAGGTGGGGCGGGCGGTTGGGGAAAGGAGGGGGGAGGGGGTTGGGAATGCTGCGGGCCGGGACCCCCCCGCTCCCTCAGCCGGAGCCGCCGTTCTGCCCCATAGCCCCGGGGTGCAGAGGAATTTGGGGGGGGGGGTCGGCTCTGAGCGCGTTAAACCTCCTCGAAACCAACGCCGGAGCGCGACAACCTCGGGGACAACGGAACCGACCCCAGAGGGGGGGGGACCCCTCCCTCCTCCCCCCTCCCCCGGCCCCAATCCGTGCCCCCCAACCCCACCCCCTCCCCCCACCCGCCCCGACCCCGCTCCCCCGCCCGCATCTGCTGCGCGCAACCTTTCGTGCGGGGCCGTCCGCTGTCCTTAGAGATCCTCCAAGCTATAGCCCCGGAATTTGAGGCTGGGGGGCACCGGGATGGCGTTGCCCCCCATGTGCCAGCTCCACAGCGGGTGGGTTTTGGAGAGGGCCCACGAGTTTTTGCCCCCCAGGGAGGAGGCAGGGCACAGGTCCCCGTCTTCCCCCACGACCAGGGAGGGAATACACGGGAAGTTGCCCATGAGGCTGAAGGAATTCCGAGGCGGGGTTGGCCCGGCGCTGCCGAGGCGTTTGCAATGAGTGTTTCCCTTTTTGGCATTCCTCCTTTGAGTCTTTTGTGGCCTCCCTTTGGAGGAGCTCTGTTGCCTTTCTGCCTCAGCGCCTCTGGCAAGGCGTCTGCGCTTGGCATTCCTTTCCGAGCCATTGCCTCTCAAAGCTTTGTTTGACAAGGTGCCGGGGCTCTCTGCTCTTTTGGAGCCGGGGGATTTGAGCTCTGCAGCTTTGCAGGGCTCCGTCCTCCCTCCGTGCCGCAAACTTTTCCCGTCCACGTTGAACCCTTTGGCGTAACACCACAGCTTGGACTGCCGGATCAGGCGGTCGAAGTGATCCCGTCGGGGCTCCGCCGCTTCCCCGGGGGGGTCCGGGCCGAGACCCCCCGCCAGAGCCGGGGATGGGGCCGGGGGCTCCGGGGGCGGCCCTTGGGAAGCTGCCGGCCCGGCTGTGGCTCCGCTCTGCCTCTCCTCTCGGTCGCAGGGGCCTAACGAGGCTCTATTGTTCGAGGCATCTTTGTGCAAATCCTTCCCTTTGGCGCAGGGCTCCGCGCCCCCAAAGCCGCCCTCCTTTTGTGGCGGGTCCCCCCCAGGGGTGATGCTCGGGGAGGGAGGGGGAGAGGAGGAGGAGGAGGAGGAGGAGGAGGAGGAGGAGGAGGAAGGGGAAGCCTCCTGCTTCGCGTACGGCTCCGGCTGTGCCCCCGAGCCCAGGGCCGGAGCCGGGCTCAAACTTTCCGAAGTTGACGCTCGCAAAGTCCTGGCCCAGAGCTGCTGCGAGAGGAAGAGGAGGTCGGGCTCGGCCCGCAGCGCTTTGCCCGGGCCCGGGGGGGGCTCCGAGGGCCGTTCGTCACCGAGGGTCTCCCGGGGGGGCTGCGGCTGGAAGCGGGGCAGAGCCGCCTGCCTGTACCGGGTGCTCTGCACCGAGTCCCCGCTGCACAGCGAGCTGCTCTCCGACTCCGAGGAGCTGCCCTCCTCGCTGCTGCACGACGTGTCCCCTTCCTCCTCCTCCTCCTCCTCCTCCTCCTCAGACGAGTCGCTGGAGGTGGCGGGGCTGGACCCCCCGAAATCCAGGCTGGAGTCCGAGTCGCTGGAGTACCCGGCGGAGGTTCCCTGCCTCTTGCAGCCGGGGAAAGCGGACGAGCGGCTTTTCCTCCCCCCCGCGGGGCCCTTCTCGGCCGGGAAGAGCCCTTTGGCGCAGCGGGGGGCCGAGGCCGGGGGGGGCGGAGGGGGCGGCGGGGTGCAGCAGCGCCAGGTCCCGGGGGTACGCAGCCAGGGCCCCCGCCAGCAGCCCCCCACGCTCGGGCAGCTCGCAGCCCCTTCGGCCCCGCGGGGCCCTCTCGAGGACGGGGCAGCCCCGGGGGAAGGGCTGCGGGAGGAGAGCGGAGGGCGGCGGGCGCGGCTTGAGGCCGGGGGGGCAGTTTGGGGCGGGGGGGGGTCGGGGCCGAGCAGCAGCCGCCGGCTCTGTAGGGCGGCAGCAGCTGGGGCCGGGGGCAGGAGAAGAGCTCCCCGGGGTCCGGCAGCAGCAGCTGCTCCCTCCTCTTGCTCTTCCTTTTCCTCTTCCTCCGGCGGGGGCTGAGGCTCTTGCAGGAGGTGCAGAGAGCCTCCAGGTCCGCCTTGGAGATGAGCGAGCACTTCACGGCGCGGGTGGGCACCGAATTGATGGCTTTGAGGGTGCGGAGCTCCTGGAGATCGCAGCGGCGGCTCTTGATCTTTAAGGTTTCCATCTTCTTGCTGATGGTGGTCCTGGGGATATCCTTGAACAGGTCGCTGAGGACCTGGGCCAGAGCAAACATCTGGGTGCCATTGATCTGTAAGTATCCCAAGTTTATCCCTTCGATTTCTTGATAGCCGGCGTGGAAATGCCCCGGCCCGGCGTCCCCATTGTAATCCATGGTGGCTGGAACAATCCCGAAGGTCCCTTCGCAGGTCAGGAACATTTTGCAAGGAGCGTTTACTTTGTCTCTTTCAAAGGGGGCATTGAAAGTAAGGACATATTTGTTTCCACTCCGTGATCACACATCGCTGCCCCTCTGGAGAGGTGGGGGAGGGGGCAGGGGGAAAAAAAAAAGAAAAAAAGAGAGAGAGAAAAAAAAAAAAGGGGGTGGGGGGGAAAGCCAAAGCAGTCGATCGCCCCTTCAAACGCTCCAGTCAACGATGTGCAACATCTTCCCAACACCCCGCACTGGAGCCGCACTCCTCGTCTTCCCCCTCCCCAGCATGAAAAAAAGAAGGCAAAAAAAAGAAGTCAAACATTCTCGCGTCCTGCAGCTCCCCCAGCCAGGTCCCAGCCCACCTTCCACTCCCAAAATAATCCCTCTGGGGGGAGGGAGGGGGGCGGGAGAGGAGGGGGGGGGGGGGGAGATCAACAAGCACAGAGCCCTACGCCGCTCGCAGCCACTGAGGTGTCGGAGCGCACAAAGCTGCTCGGAGGGCCGAGGGTCGGGTTGGGGGGTTTTGGGGGTGGGGGACCCCCTCTCCGAGCTCTGCCGCCTCCCCGGGATCCGCTCTCCTCGTTCGGTTCGTCCCGGAGCAGCCGGACCCCCCTCGGCCCCACGGCTGATTGGGTCCCGGCGCTCCGTGATGTCACCAACCCCAACATTTCACACGCACACAATGGGCACCGCGCTTTTTTTCCCCTATTAAAAAAAATAAATAAATCGAAATCATCATCGTGATAAAAATAGAGGAAAAAAAAAAAAAAGAAAATAAAAAAGAAAAAAAAGAAAATAAAAAAAATATATATTCTATTTAATTTTTAAATCTCAGCGGGCGCCGCTCCTCGGGCGCTTTGTTTCGGCCCCGGGGGGGTGGGGGGATTTGGGGGGGGGGGCATTTCGGTCCTTAAGTATAACGCAGAGCTTCCCAACACGGCCCCGGTGCCGAGGGGGGGTTGGGGCTGCAATGCACCGCGAAGGGCTCGGGATCCCGGGGAGAGCTGCTCGAGGAGTCCGAGTCCTCCACCATTCATCCCTCGGCCCGGGAGGAGCCCTGATTAACTGCCAATTACCGCATTTATCATCTGCGAGGAGCACGGGGTGGAGGTGCGGGTGGTGACTCCGGCGGCGGTGCAGCCTCGCCGAGATCCTTCCGTCCCCTTTTTAAGAGCCCGCGGCCCTGATTCGAGTCTCACCTTTATCGTGCAAGCAGGCTTTAAAAAAAAAAAAGGGGGAAAAAAATAAAAAGGGGGGAAAAAAAAGGGAAGAAAAAAGGGGAGGAAAAAAAAGGGGGGGGGAAAGGGGAGAAAAAAAAGGGAAAAAAAGGGAGGAAAGGGAGAAAAGGGGGGAAAGGAAAAAAGGGGGGAAAGGGGAAAAAGGGGGGAAAGGGGAAAAAGGGGGGGAAAGGGGAAAAAGGGGGGAAAGGGGAAAAAGGGGGGGAAAGGGGGAAAGGGGAAAAAGGGGGGAAAGGGGAAAAAGGGGGAAAGGGGAAAAAGGGGGAAAGGGAAAAAGAAAAGGAAAGGAAAAAGGAAAAACAAAGAAGAAGAAAAATAATAATTAAAAAATGGGAAGAAAGAAAGAGAAAGGGAATTTTTTGGTGCTCGAAGTTGATCACAAAGTTTGGGCGTTCGGTCGCTCGCTTCTCCTCCTCACAAAACCCAAAGAGGGGACGGCAGAATTCTGCCTCGGAAAGGCAAAATAAACCACGAAAGCCACGAAGGAAACCCTTACCCGGCCAGGAGCTCCGCTGTCTCCGTCCCCTCTATTCCTCCCGGGTGGGGAGGGGTCCCCGCGTGGAGCAGCGCGGCCGTGGGGCAGCAGTTACCTCGGAAACCTTTTTGGGGGAAGGGAAGGGAAGGGAGGCTGCAGCTCTGCGGTGCACTCCTCTCGAGCTCCGTCTGTCTCCCACATGAAAAGTCGCCGTCGGTCCTCCTCGGCTTTTTATTTTGTGTGTGTGTGGTTCGAATGGCGAAATCGGAGCGATTCGATAATAATAATAATAATAATCGGCGAAACTCTCGCGCACGATCGACCGCGAACGATCCCGATTTAGAAACAATCCCCGAGGAGGAGGAGGAGGAGGAGGAGGAAGCGCATTCCTGAGTATGTGTGTAAAAAAAACACTTGAAAATAACTCCGACGTCGGCCGCGGTTTGGGGAGCGGGGTTCACCTGATGTCGCGTTCACTTCTCTCTGCCCGAGGGGATGGATGGGTCCCACCCCGGCAGCAGCACGATCCGCCGGCCGGGTTTCTCCGTTCCCAGCACACGTGTGCTCGCACCCCTCGGGCCTCGGGAGCGTTTCGCCCTCGTTTTTCCACAGGCAGAGTTTCCTGTGAGTAAAGGTCCGCGTCCAACACAAACACGAAATTCCTCTTTGTTTGGGCAGAGGGGAGGGGAAGATTGCATCGCTCCGCGGTCGCGGAGGGTCCCGTTCGTGGGCCGGGCTGCAGCCGCCCGTGGGCAGACGAAGGGAGATGGATCCCGGGGGTTTTTGGTTCCGGCCTTAAGCAGAGCCATTTTACCTATAGCTGAGCTCTGCTGCGTGCCAGACTGGAGGAGGGGAGCTGGCATTCGCAGCCCCGTCCCATGTGGGCTCGACGAGGGGCTCCGGTAAAGAGAACACAGTGCGATGAACGGGGATGTGGGGCTGCAGAGGGGGTGCGGGGACCCCCAAGCACAAGGTGGGGGGGAAACAGGCTCAGAGCCGTGCGGCGTTTCCCTGTAAATCTCTGTCACCGGGAACCGAAAGCGGCAACGTAGAAGTTCAGTGTGGAATGTGCTGGTGTGTGCGTGCGGTGACGTGTCCGCACGGCTCAGCGTGGGACTCACAGCACTGTGCGAACCCCACGCGTGGGGTGCTGGGTGCTGCTTCCTGAGCGGTTCGGTGGCACCACGGGCCGCTCTGTGCTGCTCTGCTCCTGCTGGGGGTCACGAACTGTGTGCATAGCGTGGGCTGCGTGGCTTACGTGGGTTGCATGGGCTGCACAGAGCCCTGGGAAGTGGGCACATGTTGGCATCGCAGCCCCGTTCCTGCTCCCAGGGATGGGGGGATGAGAACTTGGTGTTCCTGCCCTGATTCCTCCCCTTCAGGTGGGTTTCTCCCTTCTATCCACCGGGCTGCAGCTCCTGCAGGGGTGGGATGATGGGATCCCCCATTTCCTGGGGGTCCTGGAGGTGCAGCAGAACCTTCCCTACACATCCCACCCGTCACTGTTGGACTTTGCCAGGTCTCAGGGGGGGAATCAGGGGGAGGCAAAGGTAAAGCAGGAGCTCCAGAAAACAGCAGAGGGGTTTGGGCTGACCCCTTTGGGAAGGAGCTGTACGTGGGGGCCTGCAGCACAGCTGAGGCTGCAGGGATGGCTGGTTTGTCTGGGACTGCTCAAATTCACATTTACCATCCTCTGCAGAGAGCCAGATTGAGTGGGGACGTGGTGAGAGGTGTGCAGAAAGCAGGTGCAAGGGGGGGTGAGACTCATGGGTGAGCCCTGGTGAGGAGCTACATCTGATTTACCATGAGAAACTGAGGGCTGTCCCCTCTACAGAGCCCACTCTGTGCCACCAGGGAGAGGGGACTGCTGAAACACCCTCAGCCATGCTTGGGGACAGAGCTGTTCCCTGTGGTTCCCATGGGGCAGAGCCATTGGGGGCATTTCTTTGCTGAAGAAGTCCCCTCCCCGTGGTTGGTTTGTGATTCACACCGAATTCAGCCGTTCCCCCTTCTGGATCCAACTTCCAGAGCACTGCATCGCTGCTTGTGGGTGTTTCAGTCCATCCCAGTTCAGCCATTCGTTTCTTTCCATGTTTGTGATGTGCTGCTGGGAGGGCAGTGGGTTGGTTCTGCTTGGTTCCCTTCGGGTTTTGCCACTCGGTACCACCCCGGAGCAAACAAAGCTGCGTTCAGTGGCAATTTATACAAATGTAAATCCCTCTCCACTCCTTTGTTTCAAGGTACAGAGACGGAAATGTGCTGATCCGGGAGTGGGCTCAGTGCTCTGGGGCTGCTGAGGATGGTGTTCCCTTCTCTGTGCTGGGTTTAGGGTAGAAGGAAAAATATGAAAGGAAAAAAAGGGGGAGGAGAGGGAAGGAAGAAGGGAATGGGAATGGGAAAAGAAGGAGGAAGAAGGAAAAGGGAAAACAAAAAAAGAAAAGGGAGTGGGAAAGGAAGAAGGATGAAGGAAGAAGGAAGAAGGAAAAGGGAAGGGGAAGGGGAAAGGGAAAGAAAAGGAAGAAGGAAAAGGGAGGGATAAGGAAGAAGGAAGGGGAAGGGAAGGGAAGGGAAGGGAAGGGAAGGGAAGGGAAGGGAAGGGAAGGGAAGGGAAGGGAAGGGAAGGGAAGGGAAGGGAAGGGAAGGGAAGGGAAGGGAAGGGAAGGGAAGGGAAGGGAAGGGAAGGGAAGGGAAGGGAAGGGAAGGGAAGGGAAGGGAAGGAAGGGAAGGGAAGGGGAAGGAGAAAGGGAAAGGGAAAGGGAAAGGGAAAGGGGAAAGCAAAGGGGAAAGGAAAAGGAAAAAAAGAAGGGAAAGGGAAAGGAAAAAGAAAGAAGGGGGAAAAAGAAGGAGGAAAAGACAGGAAGAAGGAAAAAAGAAAAAGTAGAAAAGAAAAAGGAAATAACAATTCCCAGTGTGGGAAGTTGCAGGCCTTCCTCGCGCTCCCTTCGCCGTCCCGCGGTCGCTCGTCGCCTCTCCGTGCTCCTCCTCTCTCATCCCCTGGCAGTGGAACTGTGGCAGCGAAGAAATCACCCAACAATAAATGTGGAACGTTTCCCCTTGAACGGATTTTGCTGGAAGAAACGTTTCCTCTTCCTTTGCTCCTCAGTTTGTGCTCCTTTTTGTTTCAGCCTGGAGAAAGCAGGGAAAGCCTCTTGTGTGTCCTGCACTCATCTACTGCTGAGTCGAGATATTGTCTGAAAAGCTCTTTAAAAAACGCTGGAAAAAATCAATAGTTGCTAAACTGAGCTTCAACCAAAGGATTCCTCACCATCCCATAGCGCTGCTGCTGGGAGGAGCGTGGCCGGGCAGCCCCAGCCCTCCTACGGAGCAGGGAAGGGCCCGAGGTGTCCATCCCATCGCTCTGTGAGATCATCTTTTCCCTCCGAGAGCATTTTTGCATCTATTCCAAACACATAACACGTGTAAGAGCCTTTCTCGGTTCCGTGGGACTCACCCGACACCTGCCAGCCTTCCTCCACCTCTCTAGGAGAATCTTTACCATCCAACGTTCCATGTTGTCAAACTTTAAAAGGAAAACCTCTCTCTCCTCTCTCTTTTTTTTTTACCTTTTGCAAAGTATTCCTCCTGCCCGGCCATTGATTGACAAGTTTATTATTATTATGAATGGATTCTCCCATTTCCCAGTCCTCTTCAAGGCCTGATGTGGATTGAGAGCCTGACCAGTTGCTTATTGACCCATGATGGCTATACAATGACCCCGCTGCCCCTAGCGTGACCCTGGGACCCAGGAGGACCCAGCCCCACAGCACAGCACTCAGATATGCAAAGCCGGAGCTTTATGGGCTGTGGGGAGGGGGAGGCTGCGAGTGGGCGAGGGTTTCCTTGCCAGGAGTTGTGTTTGTTGGAAATCAAAAGGCAAAGGGGCTGCTGCTAGAGGAGCAAGTCCGTCTCCAAGGTGGGAAGTGCTGCAGCCCTCCCTGCACCGATGGTGGCAATGATGGGGAGGGCTGATGCTCTCTGCCAGCTTTCCTCCCTGCTCCCGGGAGCATCTCACACCCTGAGAAGGAGGAGGGCAGGGGAAGGCAGCCACTCTCCCCTCTGTCCCCTGGTGCTCGCACGGATGTGCAGCACACGGCCAGGGGAAGGGAGGCCTTGGGAAACACAGTCACGGGGATGCATGGAACAAAAAAAAAAGGTTTGAGTGGACATCGGTGCTGATATTGCCCCTTTGTCTTCCTCGGTAGAGCAAATGAAGGGGGAAAACGTCCCCTCCTCCCTTCCAAACTCTGCACCGTATGCGTGAGCTGATGGCTGGGATCTGGGGTGGGAGCCCGGGCAGAGGAGCAGATGTTTTGTGAAGCAGCACTTCTCTCCGTTTCAGAAAGCAAAGGGTCTGCTCCCCACCCTCACTCCTTCCCTTAATGGAGATCCAGTTGTTTAAATGATTTCCCTCTTCCCAAAACAAATGCGGGAGAAGGAGAGCTCATTTTTTACCCTAATGGATGGACGGCTGAGGACAAGCCTTTGAAGAAGGCGGCTGTCAGCAGTGGGAGATACCAGCAGCATCTGGCTTCGATAGGTAGAAAGCAAAGAGCAACCTGCATTCTTGGCCAGGCTGGATGCTCTCGGATTATAAACCGCTGCGCTGGCGTTGGGTCTCACCATAAACACAGCAGCAGCAGAGTGGGGCTCTGACACCCCCAGCACATCTGGGTTGTAAAGTTTGACGCTTTCTGGCAGCAGCAGCAATCATCATAAAATCTCGCTCCCCCTGAGGTTGCAGTGGGGTCTCAGCCCGGCCCGGTTGAGGGGTTTTTGCTCCGTGCACCAGAAAATGTGAGTGAGGGTGGGTGTGCCCACCCCCAGTGCCTGCAGGTGGGTGCAGGGTGAGAGCAGGGAGCTCTGAAGGGCAAAGCTCAGCCAGTTTCTGTTCGAAGCCCCCGTGCAAGAGAGAGCAGATGAGAGGGACAGGCACTGTGTGTGTGTTTAAATATCTCCAATTAACACACAGCTCTCGGGCTGTGGAGCACAAGCTCGGTGTACAGGAACACAGAGCCCACGTCTGATGCTCGCAGAGCCCTGGAGCAAAGTGTCTGTGTGTCCTTTTGCAACCAGCACAGCTCTGTGCACGCACACACGTGCAGACACACACAGAAGCAGGGGTTAAATCCGCCCCGGTGCCTCCGCTCTCCTGAGCTCCTCCACCCAGAGCTGCTCTACCTGCTGCCAAATGGGCTCAAACCCAGCAACCTGGGATGCAAAAAGTTACTGAGAGGCCGAGGGTTGTCCTCAAGTCCTTCCCACCAAGGACTGAGCTGCGCTTTGGGTGTTAGGGGAGGGAACTGCATCCTGTTGGCTTTTATTCGATTTTCTTATGATTTCTGTGCTATCCCTGAGCCACCAAGAAGCCCCCAGAGGAAGGCACTGAGCTGGGAAGCAAGAAACCAGAACACATTCGTGTTTCACTCCCAAATGACACCGGGGCTCGAGCTCTGCTCCAGGAAGAGCCAGGCAGAGGGGATCTGCTCCCCCCACTCCCCCCCCCGCAGCTCCCCAGCCCTGGGGGCAGAGATGGACAGGACGGAGCGAAGAAACTGTCCCCGCAGAAGTCTTTTAGTTCAATCTGCGGCCATCGTTCCCGGGTGTGAAAGGTCTCACGTCCTCGGAAAAGCCGACCCCCCCTCCCCTAGAGCGTCCCCGGCCCCTCCCAGCCCCCCCTCGCCCCTCCGCTCGCACCCCCAACCCTGCCCCCCACCTCCCCCGTACCCCGGCGTGGGGGAACACGCGCTACGGGCGCCCCCACGAGGATCCCAAATGCTCTCGGGGAGAGCGTTTGGGGGGAAAAAAAAGGGATGTTTTCGGCTCGCCCAGCAGAGGTCCCCGGCTGCCTTCCCTCCCTGAGCGGGGCCGGGGGTTTCAGGTGGAGCAGAAAAAGAACTGCTGGACGGACGGCCGAGCTTTGATGCTCACGGGTGAGCTCAGAGAGCCGGGAGCGAAACCTCAGCTGTCAGATGTCAGAATTTGGCCGTCGGGTCTTTTTTTTTTCCGACGAAAGGCCGTGAGTCACCGCTGAGTCGGTACCGAATCACGGCCCCAACATTTCTGATGAGTAATGGGGTGTGTGAGGAGGGCTGAGCCGCGCTGTTACCCCACAGACACGCGGCCGAAGGGATGATCTTAAATCACCGAAATGATCGGTGAAGGGAACAGTCGCTTCCTCTGACAAGTCATTAGGGCATTCGTAGTTAGCAGGAGTCTCAGAACAGCGCATGCAAATCTCTCCAGACCGGCAACGAAGGGCTGAAGCTTTGCTTACCGCTTCCTTTCCATCCTTGCAGCTTTTACTGAAACCCAGAGCCACTCTCTGCCTTCAGAAGGTGTGAAGTGCTGCTGGCAGCCTCCCTGCCCCACATTAGGCCCCAGCTGTTTGTGTCTTATGGGGATTTTGGGGTCAGGGGGTGCTCAAGGGGCCCACTTTCTTGTTTTGAGTGGAGAGGTGATGGGTAGATGTGGGGGGAGGGATGGGGGATGGAGAAGGGAGGGGGTGGGGATGGAGGAATGGGAATGGGGACAGAGGGATGGGGAATAAAGGATGGAGAGATGGAGGGATGGGGATGGAGAACAGAGGGTGGAGAATGAAGGGATGGAGGTTGGAGGACGGAGGGCTGGGGGACAGATGACAGCAGGTAGTGTCTGGAGGACAGGGGATGGAGAATGTAGGGACACCCACGCCTAGTCCCTGTCCCCAGGCTGCTCCCCTCGCTGTGTGCCCCCACTTCCTGCCCTCCCCACCCCTCCCATCCCCCCCACTGCAGCACGCAGCCCCACAGCCCCAGTGCTGTGTGGGGACAGGATGTCGTTGCCTGAACCTCAGCGCTGCAGCTCTCAACCAGAAAAGCCACCGATCATTTCCTGTCGATATAAGTGGGGCTCTCTCAGCCCTGGCATTTCCCAGCCCCACAGCCCCAGCACCAGCATGGGGGGTCCCTGCAGCACCCAGCACTCTCTGCTGGAGTGGGAATGATTTGGATGTGCAGAGCAGCGGGGCTTTGTGCAGCTCCACGTGGGGCTTTCACCGCAGAGCTCTGCAACGGGTTCCTTCGCACGCTGGAAAACAGCTTGAGAAGTCATTATATACACACACAGATATACATCTATAGGCAAACGGGGAGGAAGGGAGGGAGGAGAAAGGCTGAGCCCGGGCAGGGCGAGCTGCCATTTGTGGTTACAGACCCTCCCTCCCACATCGGGATGGAGCTGCGGCATTCAGGTGCTGGGCTGTGGTTTTGGTGCTCCCATGCTCGGTCCTTCTCAACAGCAGCAGAGCTTCAGGAACGGGAGCAGCTCCAAAAATTATGCAAAAGTTGACGAAGAAATATTCGATTTTAAAGCCAGGCCGTGTGGAAGTCCCCAGAAATGAATTGAAAAGGCCAACTGCAGGCTGCTCAGTGGTTTCCAGACGTAGACCGCATCGCTCACGCCTCTGTTCGTTGTTGTCTGCCTACTGTAAATAATAATAACAGATGTAAGGTGGCATTAGTCAGTCTTGGTTGTGCCTCGCTGGAGGGAATGAGTCTAACGGGCCTCTTGAAGTTCCATCCAATGCAGTGCTGATGAGATCAGGTCTCTCGTTAGCTTTGTTAAACCAGACCTGCCCCGGAGGTGCTCCTCACCTGCATGGGACAAAGTGCATCCTCGCTTTGGGAGGAAGAAGTGAGAGAACCCCAAAACCACCTGCATGATCCATAGGAATCCCCACTTTCCTGGTGAGCTCAGGGGCCGTGTGCTGCAGCATGGAGGGAGTGTGGGCTTTTGGGACAGAGAGGAGGATGGATTCTAACAACCTCCTCAAAATATTCCCACTCATGGGTGTATCATCGAATACCAAAAGCGAATTTATTATCTTCCTGCATGGTGACCTGCTATATTAATCAGTTTTACTGTTCTAATTGCATCACAGCCGTAAAGATGAATCTGATGGACCGTCTGATGTGATCTGAGCTGCTGGAGGAGAGCGAAAAGGTCAGCACGGGAGGTGCTCCAATTGCTGCTTTTTTCCTTTGTAAGTCATTAATGGCACTATTTCCTTTCAAAGCTGTTAATGACATCATTGTTTCCTTTCGAAGTCCTTAATGACATTGTTTAATGGAGAATAACTCGCACTTCTGTGCTGCTTTTTGGCCTAAGAGGGCTCTGTGGTGGGAACTGGGGGGGGCACACGAGGAGGGAGCGATGGGGCCAAGGCAGGAAGGCACCGTGAGTGGGGCTGGGGGTCAGCACCGGGATTCAGCCCACCCCACATCTGCTCCCACGTGGGAAATGCAGCACCCCACCCACAGCAGAGCGAGCTCAGAGTGATGAAATGTGTTATTCGGGTAAAACGTGAGCGCTGCTTCATCCCTCCTTGCCGACAGCTGATGGTTCCCTTCTCTTTCCTGCGATGTGAGCAGGGTGAGAAGTGGGGTTTGGTGCACCAAGGGAGACCTTTGCCTCTCCGCCTTCAGCTCCCGGTAAACAGAGACTTTGCCTCCACATGTCATAGCCCAAACCCACAGCCCTGGGGGATGGGAAACCTTCCCCACGAGGGATTATTCCCTTCAAGGTTTTTCTTTGAGTTAAGCCAAAGGAGGGAGGACGCTGGCAGCTTTGGGATCTGACAGCCAACGTGATCCTTCCCAATGATTTGAGACCCTGTGGAATCCAAGACAAAGGAGATGAAGAAAATGGTGGTAGGCAAAGCTCTCAAGGGAGCTGAAGGAGATCCTTTGGCTTAAAGAATGTTTGCAAGTGATGCCTGCAGCCTCTTTGAGACGGAGGAGCAAAATGTGCATCCACCTCTGGGAGATGGAGGAAAATGAGGCACGATCTACGAGGAGACAAGCATTTATTTTTGGAAGTGACACAGTGCAGAGGTCAGTGCCTGCCCTGGGGCTGCTGTGTCTGCTGGGCTGATCCCTCCAACTGAGGGATTTGGGCCTTAAAGCAGTGGTTCTCTCATTGGTGACAAAAGGAATTCTGCCTGGCCAAGGGTTACTGCTGCTATCCACACCGCTCCCTCCTTCCTTCAACCTGCCCCAAGGAACGAGATCAAATCTGATAGAACAGCACTCGTCCAACAGGGGCATGGAGCTGCCTGCCCGCAAATAGGCAAGTTTTAGCCCTACATGGAACCATCCTTGCTCACCATAACCCCAAGTGACAGTTTCCCCATAAATGGAAGCAAGGAAGAGCCTTTATTCCCAGGAGAAGCTGCTGGGAAGGACCAGGATCCTGTGCAGAGAGGCAATCCATCACGGTGAGCCATGAAGTGTGTGCATCCCAGAGCTCCCTCACAGCAACGCTCCGTGCCAGCCCGGCTGCAAGCACTTCTCCGTGCACATCCGTCTTCACATCTCCAAAGAGGAGGACAGGTTTCCTTGCTGGCATTGCGTTGCTCTTTTCTTTAACGTGTGTTTGATAGGTAAGGCGTGGAGCAGCTGAAAGAGGCACCGAGAAGGCCCCACAGCCCGGAGAGAATGTTTTATTCACTGTTATCTGAAGGATTTCCAGGTCGGCCACTGGGATCACAACTAAGGGGCAGCAGATGCAAAGGTGCCATGCCCTTCCAAAGGGAAAACCCCTGTGCCAGCTCCATCCCCAAACGCTGCCGAGCTCTGCAGTTGTGCCCAAGGCACACGAGGACAGTGCAGCCCATGCAGCTCCGTTCATACGACCGCACTTGAAACACACGGGGCCGATACGATGACAAATGAGCATCGGTGCCTCCGCATCTCAGCTTTCACAGCCTTAACTTCCCCCCCCCATCTCCCCCCTCCTCCATCCCCCCAAATCCTTCTCGAGAAAAGCCGTGCCCTTTCCTCCCCGGCCTCGCCTTTCCTCACCGCAGGAATTAGAGATGTAAAGCGGAACGTAATCCCCTGAAGGCAAATGTGCAGTTCAAGTCCAAGTGCCCATAGCACGGGCTGCGGGAGCTCTGAGTTTTGTCCTTGGGGGCCGAGACAACCCCAAAACCCCACGATCCCCTCCAGGTTACAAAGCCAGCCAGCCAGGACCCCCCCCCCCCCCCACTCCTTCCTTTTCAACAAGTCCATAACACCGTAGATAAAAGAGGGAAACAAAAAAAAAAGGGGGAGGAAATAGGGGGGGAGGGGGGGGGAGGAGGGGAAACCCTCCCAGAGCAGCGAGCTAAGGCTGAGTGAGTTTCCAGCAATGTGGTGAACGGATTGTCTGCCCCTGTGACTCTCAAAGGAATGCAATAAAGGGAAGACAGCAGCGCAGCGGGCAGCGGCTCGGGGAGCTGTCTGCCTTGCAGCCCCTTGATGTGATGCTCGAACAGGTGCAGCACAAAGGAGCCAAAGCTGGGGGCTGCCGGAATTTCTTTCCTCTCCGCTCTCTGATGAAGATTTGTTTCGTGGGAGATGCTGACCCCTCTGAGCATACCTAGAGCAGAGAAGGGGAAGGCTGCAGGTGCCTGGGAGATGCTGGCACTGCTCCTGGCCCAGGAATGGTTCCCATGGAGCTGTGCCCTCAGCAGAACCGCCGCTGCTGTGCCCCAGGTGTACCAGCAGAAGAGCTGACTGTTGGGAAGAGCGATGTTCGTGTAAGGACAGGGCAGCTAAGTGCACTGGTGGGCACCAGGAATGGTTTTTTGGGGGGGGGGTTTCCTGATGGGTTTTTCCACCATCACAGCCGCCCAACAACCGACAAGGAAAGAGAGATCCCATGTCACTCGAGGATCCCACGAATCCCACCCATGTCCTGAGCAAAACGCAGCGCTCTTGAGGTCTCATTTGTGCCACTGCTGTAGAAAACCGCAAGGATTTATGGTTTCTGCTTGGTTTATTCGTGGGGACAGACCTACGGGCTGCTGTGTGTGGTGGCTCCGGGTGCAGCTCCACTGCTTGGAGCTGTGGGATCAACGAAGTGAGCTGATCCTGCTGGGCCTCTTCCCTAAGGGACAGCGATTTGGGTTTTCCCCATTTCCCCCCCACCTGCTCGAGGTGATGTGCCCACGGCAAGGGCTGCTTGCTCCCCATGCATCCCCACGGAGCTTTGCGTCTCTTTTCCCATCGGGATTTCGGACTTTCACCCCTCGGGGGCACAAACCTCCAGAGAGGCATTTTTTCTTTCTCCTTCCTTCCTTCCTCGACGAGAAATCTCAACCAAAACAGGTTAAACCAACGGGTTAAACCCCTCCGGGAGGAGCCTCGGGACCAGGACGGGCGGTGGCGCTCGCGGAGCCCCAATCTGTCAAAGAGGAATCGGCGGAGATAATGGGATTTGGGGAACGGTCGCAACGGAGCGCTCCGGAGCGATCCATGGTGACGGGGCTGCACGGTGCGAGCCCGGATCCCTGCTCGGTTTGCTCGGAGGAGGAGGATGGGGGGGGGGGGGGGGTGTAAAAATAAAAAGACCGTGAAGCAGCAGCCGGAGAGGGATTAAATAAACACACGAACAAAACGAAACGACCTCCACGACGCCGACAACAAAAAAGGCAAAGGCAGAAACGCGCCCGATCCCCACGGAACGGTCCCACGCGAAAGCCGAGCGCGGGGGGAAACGCACGCGCGGCGCGGAAACGCGCCCGACCCACTCAGGCTGCGATCCGTGAACCTCAGATTTTACCGGAGCGTGCGGGCGCCGCAGCCATGATTGCTGGATGGGGGGGTGGGAAGAGCGTGCGGGGGGGGGGGGGGGTTGATGAGGGGGGGGGGCCGTGTGTGTGTGTGTGTGTGCGCGTGTACGCGTGTGTGCGCGTCCCTGCGTTGTTGCATGGGCGCGGGGAGAGCGTGCGGGGTGCGGGCGGGCGCGGGGCGGGGGCTCGCCGCCCCCGGGCCCCCCCCCCCTACCCCCCCCCGGGGCAGCCCCGAGCACCGCCCGGCTCCGCACCGCCTCGGGGGGCCGGGCACCCCTCGCCCCCGGCGGGGCGGCCGTGTGAAAGGAGGCGGCGGGCGGGGAGGGGAGCGGGGAGGAGGAGTGTGTGCGTAGAGGGAGGAGAGGGGGGGGGGGGGGAGGGAGGGGGGGGGGGGGAAGGAAACCCTCATGGAAGTATGAAGGAGATGGTGGGAGGCTGCTGTGTCTGTTCTGATGAGCGGGGCTGGGCGGAGAACCCGCTGGTGTACTGCGATGGACACGGCTGCAATGTGGCGGTGCACCAAGGTAGGAGCGCGGCCCCGCACCGCGCCCGCGGGGCACGGAGGGGCGGAGGGGGAGCGGGGGCCGCCGCCTGCACCGCCGGGAGCCCCGGAGGGGGAGCACTGGGAGGGAGGGGGGGTGGGGAGGGGGGGGGGCTGGAAGGGGGTGGTGAAGGGGGGGGGGGGGAGCTTTGTTTTCTCCCCATTGTTCCGAATAACGGTGTCGCCGCCGGGCCGCCTCCGCCGCGGAGCCGTGCGGGGGGGAGCGGAGCCGGCCGTCAGCTGCACCCCGGGGCTGGGCGAGGGGAGGGGGGGGGCCCGCACGGAGCGGGGTTCTGCTCGGTACCGGGAGCCGCTTCCTGCTGCTGCGGGGGGGGAGGGGGGGGGCCCGCACAGCCGAGGCCGGGAGGGGCGGGGGGATGGGGAAGGGGGGGGGGGGGGGCTGGGCCCCGCGGGCACGGAGGTGGGGGGGGGGGGGGTGGGTTAGGACCCGCCGCCCCCACCGCTCCGTGCCCCACGGCCGCGCATGGCCCCACGTAACCCCGCGGGGGCGGCCGCGGGCCCGGCAGCCGCCGCCTCCTCCGAGGGCAGGGAGGAAGCGGCCCTTCTCCTCCCCGAGATAAGCGCGATTTGCATTTTAAATGACTCGGAGCACGCCCCTAGCACACGCGATGGGACCGGAAAGTTTGTCCTCCGCGCATCTCCCGGGAAATAGAGACGTGCGCGTGTTCGTGTGCCTTCTCAATCCAGCACACGGGAGCGGCGATCGGTTTGTTTTGAACGGCACCGAGCTTGCTGGCTCTCATCTGGCGTGGCCCGCGTTGCCGTCTATTATTATCCCATCCATCTCCCCCCCCCCCTTCCCCCCCACCCGTGTCCCTGCCCCTTCCTGCGTGGCTGTGCCCGCTGTCCGGCTGCACGCACGGGGCGGTTCACCAGGATGAGCTTTCTTCCCCTTTCCCCGTGCTCTGTGATGGGAAAGGGGCTGAAGGAGGAAGCGGGGGATGCTCTCCTCTCGGTGCCTCCGTGTAGGGTCTCTCTGGAAGGACGCTTGGCTTTTTCCCTTCATCCCACCCCTCAGCGAGGGAACGGCTTCATTCAGCCGCTGCTTTTTGGAGGGAGGTTTAAGGAGCATCCCTGTGCTCGCTGCCGGGGTTCACGTCAACGCTTCGGTTTGGTGGTGGGAATAGTTTCAGACTGCATCGCGTTGGGGTGTGTGCTCCCGAGCCCCCACGGCCGTGGAGGTGGATGCGATGGTGGGTGGGTTGCATCGCTTCCGTAGCACGCTGGAAGAGTCCCTGAGAGAGCTGTGTTGGTGTGTCTGGAAAGCACGGGCGTGGAGTTGGGATGCAGCAGCTCCTGGGAACAGAGCAGTGCACGGTGGCCGCTCAGGACGGGCTCAGCCCGACCCCAAACCCAGCAGCAGCTCCTTGCTTCGGTGGGTTTGTAGTTCCTAAAGAGAAGTGAGCCACAGTGGGGGTTCCTCTGGGTCATCTCATCTCGTTCCCTGCGGCCACGCTCTGTTTGATGCCTGAATATCTCCAGAACCGACATTGGTTTTTGGGGGGCGACCGTAGGGCTGCGTGAGGAACCCCCTGCTCTTCAGGCTCACATTGTAGCTGCACGCTGAGGCCGAGCGAAAGCAAAGCCAGTACCACTTCTGTGACAGTGCTAAGATACCTCTCCAGCCAAAACCAAATAAACAAAAACTCAAGATGTTAACAAAGATTGGAAATGAAATCTCCAGGAAGGACGTTTGCGGATGACGTTTTCAGCTTTGCACTATTTACGTTCTGCACTTCTCCTTGTTTTCTTGCCTGTTTTCCTTTTGGAAGCAGCGGGCACAGAAGCTCGTGCTGGCTCCAGCTGAGTGCTTGCTGTTGGCCCTGAGCCCGTTGCTAAAGATGGACCCACGGCAGGCTCCTCTGTCATTGCTTTCATGTCGTTTCTGTTTCCTTGTGTCTATGCCTTGGCTCATCTTGCAGTCAGCTCCTCCAGTTTAACTCCACAGTTGCGTTCGTTTTCCTGGCTGAAGTCGAATAAAAGACATTAGAGAGATGGAGAAAGCCTATGTTGGGTCGTGCCTGCTCCTTTCCCCGGGGACAGCACCGGATTGCTTCCAGCAGGATATTTTCAGATGCTTTGTCCAACCTAGTTTCACATGTCTCGAGCGGCTGGGATTCCATTCCCAGCTCACATCTGAAAGAGGAGTGTGGAAGGCAGAATTTGCTCTTTCCTGGGAGAATTCCCCCACCAGCTTTATTTCTTACCCCTGTCTTTACCAGCTCTGTTGCCACAAACCCACCTGCGGGTGGTGAGAAGGTGATGGGCTTCGAGGAGAATGGCCCTGTCGGACACAGAGATGAGTGTTAGAGGTGTGGGAGCTGCAGCGTGCAGAGGGAACCCCTGAGACCATCCATAGTGGTGTGGAAAGTACAGGGGATGCCTGGTGTAGCACCTAATGCACAGCCTAGTCCTGGGGGGGAGGGGTCCTGCAGTACCTGAATTTGGTGCTCAGATGATTTCCTTCACGATGTTGTTGTGCATTATGGTTGAAGCACACAACAGCCATTGATGTGACAGCGTTAGATCCGGATCGCTGGTGATGCTTGTGAAGTTAAGGGATCAGGATTCGCCCCGTGTGCGTTCCTCGGGCAGAACCGGTCCCGGTCTCTGAAGTGCTGCGTTCCCACTTAGGGCAGATTCTCATCAGAATGCTTCACGTTGGGTGTGAGCTTCTTTGTAGGCTTTGTAGGCAGAGGGCTGCCTGCTGTTGCAGGGTGTGGGAGCGAGAAAAGGGGAAGAGAATGCTGCTCGGGTGTGATCCTTGTTTCTGTGACCCACTTCTGACCAATAAACCCCGGGAAACTTGCAGATACAGCAAGAAATGAATGGGTCCCTTTCAAGATGGTTCAAATGAATGTTTCTGCTTCCCTTTCAGCTTGCTATGGGATCGTTCAGGTTCCTACCGGACCCTGGTTCTGTCGGAAATGTGAATCTCAAGAGAGAGCCGCCAGGGTGGTGAGTACAGAGCCCATGTGTTCCTAAAGGGAGCAGGGCCCTCCATGCCACTGCCCCACCCAAGGGACCCCAGCTCTGCCCCTACACTGTGACACAAAGCAGTTCACCCCTCACCTTCCCGAGAGACCAATTCTCTTTCCCAATCTTTCCCTTCGTTTGTTGTTTATGCAATGGGAGGAATTATACCAAGGGGTTCTCTGCGCTGCTCTCACCCGTTTCAAGGAGAGCTCGTGAGCAAGCTGACGCTGAGAACAGGGTTTGAGTATCGAGACCTCAAACCTAAGGGCATCCTTGTGAAAAGTGGCTCTTCTGTGCAGCTCCTCAGAAGGTTTTGCTGTGCTGACAGTGTGGGCAGGCGTTCCTATCTCGCTTGCAGCAGCGGTCTCTTGGATGAAGAGTTTATTGCCAGGAGGATGGACCGGGGCTTCATTTCTATCTAAGTAGCAATTTAGTAGTGTGGAACACTTTGAAATGTTCTTTATTAATCCTAGCATGAGGAAGAAAAGTGGAATCCGTGGGGTCAGGAGTGCCCCTGAGGTCCGTCTGTGTGGCAGGTCATCTGTGTGGATGGTGAGCTTCCAGCACAGCAGCTCCTTGCGGTGACTTCCCATGTGAGCCCTCATCAGATAGGGCTGCAGCAGCTGCTGCTGAGGGCCAGGATGCAGATCTTTAACGTGTCCACTGTAGCAGAGACACCGCCTCAGCTCTGCCCTAAAACCGAGACAGTTCCCTGCTGTGCTTGCTTCCAAACGGACTTAGATTCTCGAACACAGAAGCCCTGCTGGATGTCACGCTGCCTTCGGGGCACTTCAGCTCAGTTTTTGGTGCAGGGGACCTCTGCAGATGTGAGTGGGGCAGAGCACAGCGTGCTCCAGCTCTGTGCGGGACAAAAGCTGAATCTGCTCCACAGATGGGTGAAGAACTCGGCAGGGATGGGTGGGTGGGGGAAGTAGGTATCTGTGCCACGCGTCCTACGTGGCAGTAACTCATTCCCCGCTGGAGGTGGGAGCGTAAACAAGAGCAGACGTTCAGACCTGAGCTCTCTTCCCTTGGTGAGATGCCGCTTTTATGTGCTCGGCAGTAAAGAAGATCAGATGTGTCTTTGAGAAGCTTCACGGCCTGCAGATCGGTTCAGAGCAAAGAAAGGAGTTTGGGTGTCAGGAGCCTCCTTTCCCCCGCTCCCCCAGGCAGTGAGAGACCCTTCGGTGTGTTGTGAGCCGTAGCAGTGTGCACGTCCCCCTCACCTATGCTCATCACGAGGGATCTCACTTTCCTTTTGTGCTTCAGACCCTTCCAGCTGCCTCCAAGGTGTCACCCCTGCACGTGGCTGCTCATTTAGCTCGCCCTCTCTGAAATCTGTTGGTGGGCTTCAGTCGTACCCCTCCACCCTGCAGCACGCAGCCCCTCTGCTCCAATAACCGAGGGCTGATCATCTTCTATCCTAAGCAGAGCTGGGGACAGCTTCCTATCCAAAACCTCCACCTTTCCAGTCCGACGCCAGCAGTCATAGCAACAGATGCTCAGATGGGTGTATGCATGAAAAGAAGCTGCTGCTTTGATGGAGGGAACAGCGTGATCAGAGGGGGGGAGACGAATCAGGTCCCGGGCGATGCAGTGCTGCTGATGGGTGCTCCTCGGTCCTGAGCTGCCGTGGATCTCTGCTGCACCTCTCTGCTGCTTTCTGTATGCCCGCAGCCGTTGCCCTCGGGGGGACAGTGCTCTCTGAGAGCAAAACACACAGCCAGCAGCGGGGACGGATGGAGATTTGTGCTCCTTTCATCGCGACTGTGGCAAAACGCCTTTGCGAGAACAGCAGCGCCTTTCTTCTCTGTCTGCCTTCGTAGATAAAGCGTGTCACCGGCTTTGAGGTTCCACAACAAGCACGTTTGTTGGCTAAATATTGACGCTTTCGCTTTGAAAGCAAGAGACGAAGGTGCAAAGGATGCTGCCCTCCTTAGCGAGCGATTGAAAACTTCGCAGTTTCTGTACTTTTCCATCTGCTCTTCAGCTTTGGAAGGAGCCCCAGGGCCCTGACCGCAGTGGGAAGCTCCTGTGGCTCTGTCCCTGAGACTGGCAGAGGGTGGGGGGGGGGGGGGAGGGGCTTCAGGAGCTCCGACCTTCGCCTCCACACCTTGGTTTTGATGCTCTTTTCCCGAAGAGTTAAAGCAAAAAGCCCCGAAGGCTGCGAAGGTTGAGCGAAAGGAGGAGGAGGTGCAGCTAAATCCCCTCCCACATCCCCTGCTCCGACGTGCGGGTCCCTAAAGGATGCGGCGGATGCTTTGTGCTTACCGTAAGCAGCTAAAGCCCATCCACTTTGTAATCGAATTGTCTCGCCAGCCCGGTGAGCTGCGATGGCCAGAGGGCACTCATGTGAGGGATCATGTGAAGGCTTTAGCTGTCATTTAGAGGCAGGGCTATTAAAAGTCTTGTGTGGGGCCGATGGAGCTGTTAACCCCTCTTGTTACAATCAGAGCTTTGCTAATCGCGTGGTGGGAGAGCCGCTTTGATCCGAGGGGTGGAGGGGAGAGCGGAGGGGCCTTTTCAAGTGCAAATTTCTTCTCACAGTGTCTCGGTTCACCCGGTTCTTTTCTCTATCTTGGCTTTCCATGCTAATTGTGAGAGCCGCTCCATCAGTCCGGACCCAACGTGAACCGTGCTATTTCGAGCCGAGTTGCAAGGAAAGTGAGGTGGGCCGCTGGCAGCACTGGCTTTTGTCCCTTCGTCACTTATTTATACGCTGTCGTGGGGATCTGAGAGCTGGGGTGAACCTCCCCGCTGCCCACAGCACTGCAGCCCCTCTTTAAGGTCTGGGGGGGGGGGGGGGTATGAGGATGCCCACCTCCGTGGAAGGTCTATGGGGGTGTGTGAGCAGCAGTACTCGTGTTGGGGGGCAGCTCCTGATGAGTGCTTCTCATGGCACATGCCCTGGCAGTACAGCTGCCATCCCACTGCAGTTTTCTCTTTATATATATCTACATATTACAAATCTGGGTGTTTCTACAAGGGAAGAAGAAGGGTTGTGCATCTCAGGGCTGGGAGAGGGTCCCCCGTGTGCACCAGCGTGTCCCCAGACTGCCCCAGTGCACACCTGTACGTGGAAACCCAGAGCAGACAGCAGTGAGCAGGGCTGGGCCGTGGGGCTGTGCTCTCCGTGGCTCCCAGTGCCCATCTGTTGGAAGTGTTACAGCAGCCCCAGCCACGAGACTAGCTGGAAAAAAAAAAAAAAACATCACAAGAGAAAGAGAAAAGGAAGGAAGGAAAGAGGCAAAGATAGATAATGGCTTCTGCTTATTTGCCTTTTGCTGTCTGAGTCATGGTTTTCAGTTTTATTTCGCAGCTGCGAGGACTAAAAATTCTTCTTACAAAGCCCCACGAGAGTCAGGAGCTGCCTGTGGCCCACGGGCTGCGGCTTGAACACGTCCACGTCACACAGAGCATCAGTCTGACACAGCTCAGTATCTTTCTGTACCCACACCGCTCTCAGCCCTCCTACTTCCCCTCCTTGAAAGCAGCCTCATCTTTCAGAAGCACGTTATAAACAAACCACCCCTCTCCCAGCCCTGTGCCCCAGGGTGGGGGGTCAGATTAAACTTATTGTTTCTGCTTAATTTCAAGAGATGCGAACTGTGTCCCCACAAAGACGGAGCCCTGAAGCGGACTGACAACGGAGGTGAGTAGCTGTGCGTGGAGCTGGTGTGTCTTACAGTGCCTAGAGGTCCCAGCTGCAAAGCAGTTCTGCTCTGAGCCTGCATCGCCAGCAAGGGGGAGCTGCAGGCCCAGGGGGTGAGAGCATTCTGCCCTTCCTTGCTTTTTGGAAAGCCTTCTGTGCCTCCGTGTGGTTAACAGAATGAATACTGCCAGGATATTTTACAGGTGGTATAGTTAGAAAGATGATGGTGATGGAAGGAGACGATCAGAATAAGGGAAGATGCTCACCTGCGCCCTAGGCTCACAGTAGGAAACCCCAAAGGAGTGATCTCCAGAAAGAGATGTGGTCAGCCCTTCAATGGGGGGGAGAGCTGGATTCAGACTCCACCTCTGCTGCGTTATTATGTGGTTTGGGCAGGTCTGGAGGCAGGCTCAAAGGTGTTACAAGCATACACAGCCCGAGTACTTCGAGTGCTGTGTGATTCTGTAGCTGTGGAGCCCAGTTCTGCCCATCTGAGAGGGCCCACTCTTATTCTAGCTGATTTCTTTCAGTGCAGTTGGTGTACCAGTATGGATCAGCCCCCAAAGGCTCCTGACCTTCGTGCTTTCTCAGTTATGTCCTGACCAGATGGAATTTCAGCTTACACATCTGATTTGGGAAGTGTCTTGGTGGCTTTAGATTTTAATCTCGCTTGGCTTGGTGAAAAAGAGCCTCCTTGAGCCACTGGGAGCAGCCAATAAAGGGAGCTTTGTTCCCACTGGCATGGGACTACGCGTCAGGCTTGCCCCATCAGCATCACTGAGTGCTGGGATGCTTTCCCTGGCTTTGGTTCCATCTGCAGTGCCGGGTCAGAAGTCCTCGGGGTGCTTTGAAGGGCACTGAGCTTTCCCCAAAGAAACCTCTGCTTTCTCCTTTCACCCGCACTTGGTATCTGTCTCTCCTTCTCCCACAAAGGATCTGATTCCTAACCAAGTTACAACAAGCACTGTTTCAAATCTAATATCTAACTCAAGTTGGCTTCCTTCCGATATTCTCTTCCTTCTTTCCCTCCCGTGCTGCTCGTCTGCAGCTCTGTCTGAGCCGACCGATCCGGGCTGCAGCACGTTGACCGCTGCTCTGCCTTTGCTTCCCCAGGGTGGGCCCACGTTGTCTGTGCTCTGTACATCCCGGAGGTGCAGTTTGCCAACGTGCTGACCATGGAGCCAATTGTCCTGCAGTACGTCCCGCACGACCGCTTCAACAAGGTGAGCCCGCCAAGCGTGCTAACCCTGCCTTGCTTTCTGGGGTTGTCTTAGTCCCCCGTGTCTCCTGTCCAACTTCTTTTCACCTCCAGCTACTTAGATCTGACAAAGCAAATCCTCCTTGCAAGTAACTTTTGATCCCCTCTTTTCCTCTCCCCCATCCTGGCGACCTGAATACTCACCCAGCTCCTTAGAGCTGCGTGTTTCTTGCTCCCTGTTTTGAACAATTCAGTTGTTTGGGGTGGAAAAAGATGCCTGAGCTGTGCATGTGCCACTGAGAAACAGCTGTCATCACAGGAGAGATATGTCCTGACACGAGGTCCTGAGCTCCTGGAGGCTTTGTCTCCTGGAGGACGCTCTGCCTCTCTGAATGACTCCTTTTCCTTTCTTGCAGACCTGCTACATCTGTGAGGAGCAGGGCAGGGAGAGCAAAGCAGCCTCTGGAGCGTGCATGGCCTGCAACCGCCACGGCTGCCGGCAAGCTTTCCACGTCACCTGGTGAGCTCCCCTCTGCACGCTCAGAGCAGCCCTGGCTGTTGTTTTGCTGCTGAAGGTCTGGGGCCGCTGCAGGGTGTGGGGCTCGGGGTGAACCCCCTCCGGTTGCCTTCTGCATGAGGGATATCTCTTCCATGCTCAGTTTGCGAGGGGAGCTTCCCCAGGAAGGCTGAGGTTTCAGCAGAGCCTTCCCCCGGTGGGAAGGAGGGTTGGGGATTTCCCTAAGACCGTGTGGAATCCAAGAAGAGGAGAGATGAGTCATAAGGCAGGAATGTTCCTTTTCCAGCACGGCGCATGCAGGAGTATCATGGAGATGATGTGATGCTGAGGGCTGATATCCTCGCGTACCCCCGCAGCCTGAAAGCGGCATTGCCCATGGGCAGAGCGCGGGGATTCCCAGCTCCGTGCAGGTTCCTTCTTCCTTTTGTGGTGGAGCTGCTGCTGCTGGGCATTAAGGAAAGCAGAAAAACGCTCAGCAGTTGGGTCAAAAAGTGCTGCCAGTGTTAAAGGTCTTGATACGGGTTTAAAGCAGCCTGCACTCTTCTTCCCCATCCATTTCCACGAAAGCTGTTGGCCAAACGAAGCGGGAGACCTCAGGCCTCCCCTGGGTATCCTGAGCTGTTGCTCGCCCGTTTATGAGCTACGATGTCTGGCCATACGGTTTTTCTTACCCTCCTCCTGGCTGTGTGTATTTCAGTGCCCAGATGGCCGGCCTCTTGTGCGAGGAAGAAGTCCTAGAAGTCGACAATGTCAAGTACTGTGGCTACTGCAAGTACCACTTCAATAAGATGGTGAGTTTCCTCATCCCTCCAGTGGGATGGGGTTTTTTTTTTGTCCTACATAAGGCATCGTCTTCGTCCTGCGTTGTAGATGCTTCCATCTGCTTTGGTTTCCCTGATCCCCTGAGTGTGGCTGGAAAAGAAATCCCAAGGATCCCAGGGGGGGATGTTTTAGGGGACTGCTGAAGTGGTGCACGGTGCGAGGGACAGCAGGAGGTGGGAGAAGAGGGCAGGCAGGGAGTGGGAGCGTGCACCCTGAGCAGGAGGTGGAGCACAGGGCAGCCTGAGCTTCTGCTCGAGGGCACGGAGAATCCAGCAGAGATGTGGAGTCCTTTGTGGATGGTTTGAGGGGTATTTGAGGCATAGGATTTCCCCTGTTAATTACAGGACTGAGAGGAAGGAGAGGAACGTTTTTCCTGTTCTGCATCTTGAGCAGACACCCGCTGTCCCCCCTCCAGCAAAAAGGAAACCTGACCTGTCCCTACAGCGTGTCTCAGTGGCTCTTGCTGGCTTTGCCCTCTTCCCTCCGTGCTTATCAGTGCTGTCACACACTGACTGATGGGTCGAGCTTCCCCTCCGATCTGGAGGACCCCTCCCCAGCCCTGCAGGTGCCCTCAGTACTGGACATGAGAGCCTGGGCAGCCTTCCCCACAGCCCCACACGAGACCAGAAGCTGGATGCTGTGTGTGATTGATTTGTCCGAGCAGCACTGCTTGCAGAGAGGTGTTCCCCATGTTAGGGGGCAGAGATAGCCAGAATTCATTCCTGCATGTTCTGAACCGTTCCTTCGCCGTCGCATTGCTCGGCATGGCAGTGAAAGCTGGGCTCTATAAAACTCTTTCCTCTCTCTGTTCCTGACCCCCACCCCTGCTCTCCGTGTCGCCCCTTCCCCGCTGACCTCAGAAGACCTCGCGTCACTCGGGGGGCAGCTCCTTCATCGCTGGCAGACGGAGTCGGTCCACATCCCCCACTCAGGAGAAGCACGTATCCCACCACGAAAGGCCAAAGAAGGTGAGATCTGGGCAGAGCTCGTAGCCCCGAGGCAGAGTCCCAGGGATGGAGGGAAGAGAGAGCATGGTGCTCCTTGGGAGGGCTCTGCAAAGAGCTGTGAGCTACATCTGAGCTGTGAGCGAACCCCAGAATGCAGAGCTGCATAAGTGTGGGGAATGGGAAGCCAGGTGGTGAGTGTGGGGTGTAATGGGGTGTCCTGGCAGAGCACAGCTCACGGCGGGCTGACGTTGTGCTGTGGTTTCCATCTGATTTCTGGGAGTAAAGTACTGTGGTCTGAGCAGCTCGACGGACTGAAGGTCACTGTGCTCAGATCCCAGATTCCAAGTTTTAGGGGGCTGGTTGGTAAACCACGTCTTGGCCAGTTACTATAAATTAGATAGTGCTTTGTTACTCAGATGAGCCACCTGCTTGAACTCTACTCCTGAAAATAATTTGCATTTGCTAAGCAAGGAGAGCGCTGCGTGCCAGATCTGATTAGCGCGAGCGTTATTTGTTTAACTGTGCTGGTTAAGGTGCTCTCATCAAAATCGCTGCCATGTTACAGGCCGTGTTAACAGCACGCCGAGGTTCATAATTAACCAACTGACCCACGTGATGAGGGCTTGTATTTCAAGGAGAAACAGCAGTGAGCGTGGAGGGCAGAATCCCAGCAGACCCCTGGCTTCCCCCCTTAGCACCCCATCATCCAAAGCAAGGGTGTGGACCCTGACATGGAGCTAAGGTGTGGGGGGGGGAATGCTTTCAGCACCATCACTTTTTAATGCCATGTGAGCCAGGCCTTGCTTTTTGTTGGGAGAAACCCAGCATTACTCCAGAGAGAACCTCGGCGTGCTTTTTACTGCATCCAGAAGCCAGATCGCACTGTTGTGATGTGGTGACCCGATGGTGGAACTGATGGTGTGAGTTTTTTAAGCCCTGCCCTCGGTGTCAGGATGCCTGCTTGTTTTTGTGCCTGCCTTCTCGTCTTGTTGCTGTTGGCATCCTCAGCATGAATAAATGATGGCGAGTGGGTAATCACAGTGACCCACATCCAGGAGCAGCCCGACCACATGCTGGTGGGTTGTGTGGCCAGAGCTGGGTGGATCCCAGCCCAGTTTCCAGGGGACATCCAAGCTTTCAGAAGCAATGTGGCCATGGTTCGTGCCTGCTGGCACCCTCAGCTGAGAGCCCATAAGCTGTGTGGGCAGGAAGGCCGTCTCCCTTTTTATTTACAGAGGTTATCCTTCAATATCCAGCTTGAAACGCTGCCCACCGTGCCCATTAGGTGCTTGGGAAGCGTGCCCAAACCTACCTGATATCTATGCAAACAAGGCGAGCCTCTCTTCCCAGCCCTGCACGTACCCGGTGACACCGAGTCGGTAAATTTCCGACCGGCGACAGGGCTCAAACATATTGGGAGTGTTTACTCCTCGTGTGTGCTCAGCTGCTGAGGGGGGGGGGGGGGGGGGAAGGAGAAAGAGCATCTGTGCATGGGCCGGGAGCTTGGCACGGGGCGAAGCACTGCACTGGAACGTGCTATTTTTAGGCAGAGAGCAGGCGGAGGGGTGGCAAGAGGGCAGGGCTGGTGATGGGCAGCAGCTGGGGAGTGCCGGGCTGTGATTGGAACTGACAGTGCAGGGCTGGGGGCTGGCAGCACGGCGGTGTGTTTGCACAGTGCTGGTAGGTCGGGCGGGCAGCTCTGTGGCTCAGAAAGAAGGTCAGCGCCAGGGGGAAGCAAAAGCAGGAGGACTGGGGCTTTATTTATAGCTTCCCGGTGGTGCTTGCCACTGTTGTTGGCCTCCAGGCTCCTTCCAGAGCGTGCAGAGTCCGTCTCGCCTGGCGGGGCTGGGAGCGTTTGGTGGAGGGCAGAATCTTCTCCTTCCTTCCCCGTGGGGAAGGCAGGCAGCACAGAGGTGCCAGGGGGTTGTAAAGGTGCAGGGAGGTGGGGGGGTGAGCACAGATTGGGGCTGAACCCCGAGAGGAGCTGAACCATCTCTTCCCACGGCGTTCTGGAGTCCGTGCCATGCAGCGTGTGATGTGGCTGCACGGGGCAGAGCAGCTTTGTCCTGAGCCTGTCCACCTGCACGGGCAGACAGTCCCATCCTGCACTGCTGGAGGTGATGCTGAGTGCTCAGTGCTCAGCAGAGAGTGTGAGCTCCTCGGGGCTGCACAGAGCTCCCAGCACAAGGCTCAGGATGCTGGGAGATGGGATGATGGGGTTTGGGTTTTCCTCAACCCGTGGCAGGCGTTAGAAAGAGAAGAACCCCCTTTCTTTCGTCGGGGTTGGTAGTGCCACGCGTGCACTCTGCTCTGTGGGAGCCTTTGGTTTAGAAAGAGAAAGAAGAAAGAAAGAAAGAAGACAATAGGCAAACACCAAGAAAATGCTGGATGACGCACAGGAGCTGAATGAAGTGCAGATGTTCTGTCACCTATATTGTGTGCTGGAAACACGCAGAGGAATAAATGCCCATGATCCAGGGGACGTAGTTTGTCCCACCAGGAGTGAGTGAGAGCACAGAAACGCTACGGGATATTAAGGCATAAACTCTTTGGGCAGAGACACTCATCCAGTGCTGTTCTTACTGAGCAGAGATGCTCATCCAGTGCTCTTCTTACCCAACTCCTGGAACCCATGAGCAAAATTAGGGGACTTTTAGTATGAATGTGGGACGTCGTTATGAGAGGAAAAAACCCTGTCCTGGTGGCTTGCAGTGACTTAGGAACGAGAGGCAGAGATTGGAGCAAAGAAACCAACCTGCAGCTGTGCCATAGGGCTGGGGATGGAGCAGATCTGCACAGTCCTGGCACACAGCGAGCTCCCAAACTGCTTCCCTCGCTGCAAGATGGGAGCCCAGCACTGCAGCTGCGCTGCCTCCTCCTCCCTGCAGCCCCCAGACCCATTGGATACTGTGAGGTGCTTTGTTTTTGCCTTTGGGTTCGTGATGGAGGTCTGTTCAAAGTGCTGGGGGCTTTGTTTCCATGCAGGCACTGAATTGCAAAACCAACAGTGGGGAAGGAGTACTGAACCTCAGCCTGCTCTAATCCAGCCAGGGGAGCCTTGTTTTATAGCATCCTTGGCTGCTGTCTGGGGCCTCTGGTGATGCAGGTGGGGGATGTAGGGGAGGGGGTTTGCTGCCCCTCTGCCCAGTGCCTTCCTCCTCACTGCGGCTGCCATGGCTGCAGCCCAGAGCTGGTTCTCCTCCTCCTCCTTCTCCTCCTCCTTCTCCGGGCAGGGAGTTCAGAGAGCCTGGGAAAGAGGGAGGGAGCAGCAGAGCCCACTTGGCTCTTCCCAGCTCCTGGCTCTGCCCTGCCTCCTTCCCTGCTCCCTCTACTTTTAACGATCCAATTGCCGGTGTCCAGCAGATTAGAAGAGGGGGCTCTGGAAAGGGGAGCAGGAAAAAACTGTGCACAGCCCTTTTTGGCAACGAGAGATCTTATTTCATTCCTTCTGTGCTGGTTGAGCTCGAAGGGGGATTGTGTTGCTGTCCCTGGTGTGGCCGTGTTCCCCCCACCCCCCCCCCAACAGCCTGGCCTGCCCCATGCCCACATGCCAAGCTCCAGCTGCTCAGCCCTGCACGGGGAGAGATTCTTTTTTGTGAAGTTTGTTGCTGGGGGCAGGTCTGGAAAGTTTCCTGGACAGGTTTCCAGAGGAGCACTGGGGAGATGAGGGCACTGCAGATCTGGGTACACAGCAGGCACTCAAGAGGCAGAGGATGGTGCCGCTGCCTTCCTCTCCTCCTGCCCTCCCTTCTTTTCACCCTGCAGCTCTGGCAGGAAGTATTTGGAGCCTTCCAGTTCCTGGAGAGAACCCACAGCCTCTTGGGGGAGGCCCAGGTTGCCTTAGTGCATATCAGCCTGGGGACAGAGCCTGTTTCTGTCCCAGTGCCACAGCCACTGCGGGCATCACCATCCCACCAGCACCTCGCTCTGCCCTCATGCTGAGCCTCTGCTGGGCCACGCCACTAATTACCGTGTCTATTAATCACAGGGCACTGCATTGCTCTGCTCCTCGTCGGGCTGCAGTGGCAGAGCACACAGAGAGACACACAGAGGCAGCTGGCCTCTGCAGGGCAGATCTCCTGCATTTGCTCAGCGCACGGACTCAGGTCCACATCTTCAAAAGAGCTCCGTGCCCAGCCTTTCTTTCTTTGGAGAACGTGATCGTTTATTCAAGCATCCGAATGGGAGCTGAGGCGTTCCAGAAATCTGGTCCCCATTGTGCAGGCAGGGTTCTTGCTGAATACGTACATATGTACACACTCCTACAGAGATGCAGAGCACTGCTCAGTTGGCTGCTGCAGACTGTGCACTGCCAGCAGTGAGGGGAGGTGGTTCAGCCAGGAGACAGCCCGGATTTCGAAGCTGGAGGATGTGAGCGTGGCTGTTTCCATCACAGTGACATTGTGGGAGGTTTTATGGCTCACGGGGGTGACAGTCGGGGCATCCCTGCCCTTCCCCACACACACGTGTAGGTGTGAAGGCTCAGTGTCATAGCAGGGATGGCTTGGCTCTCTCTTGTCCCATCTTGACTGTGAATGTGAAGTTAAGCACTGTCTTGTTGGCACTGATGCCATATTCCCCTCGCTGTACACCTCCATGGCTGAAAAGCATTTGGGGCTCTGAACGAGCTCTGAGGAGCTGTGTGGCTCCTGCCCCCACTTCCATGGCTCTGACAGCACTTCCCAAGCTGCAGAATGAGGTGCAGACATTAAGGAGCTCTCTTGAGCTCATCGGAGCTCTGCCGTGTGCAAATGGTTGCTGCTGCATCCCATCCCCTGCATGCAGCCTCCCATCCCTGGCACAGCGTGCTGGCAGCCGTAGCCCCAGGGCTCTGCCTGCATGAGGAAGCAATCTCCATCTTCTGGAGAGGCACTCCCATGTGATTGCTGTGCTCTGAACACATTCCTGAAGTGAGGACTTCGGCTTCTGGGGTTGAACAGCCGTGTGAAGGAGTGCAACCGTGGCTAAAAGCCAGTTCTTCAGATGATGAAAGCAGGGTGGGCAGGACTTTGGTGCCACATCTTTCTGGGGTTTTAGAGAAAGAAACAAACCAACCAGGATGGAGGAATCAATCTGCATGGTCTGGCTGCAGTTAGATGGGCCCGGACCAGCTGTTCTCTGCAGGGAGGGGGGGTGGGGAGGATCTCTGGGTTGGCGTGTTCCTGGGATCTCCATTGAGTGAGCTCTTTACCTGTGCACGTGTGATGTGTGCCAGGGTCAGGGTCTTCCCATGGGCTGCACAGGGTGGATTGGAGAGACCTTCTAAGAAGGTACAGAGTGAGGGGAAGGGGGCACAGAGCCCTGGTGGGGAAATAGCAAGAGGAAAGCTCAGGGTTCTTGAAATCAGGCTGAGCTTGTTAAATCCTTCCCTATCTTCTTAACCACAAGCTGATTCGGGGGCTTCTGTTGATATGCTGCGCTCCAGATGTTGGCTGCAGCTGGAGGATAGATAGTGGGACACTCCCAGCCAGGAGCTGTGGGGGAAGGGACACTGGGCTCTTGTGGATGGGTGGGGAAGGAAAGAGGAATATGAATGTATGGTTGTAAATCCACCCCTACACACCCTCCTTTCTTTTCCCTTACAACCGCTATTCTCAGCAGAGGAAAAGTTAAGCCTTCCAGTTACTCTCTTGATTTCTTTCGCAGAGTCGTAAGGACAAAGAAAGACCTAAACAGAAGCACAAAAAACGTCCGGAATCTCCCACCAGCCTTCCAACCCCCTCGGTGCCCGGCGCTGCAGAAAAGGTACTGGAACCCACAGGATGCTGGGACGGGAGGGAGGGAGAGGAGGGGGAAACATCAGCTCGTAGGAGGTGGGAAAGAGGACGTGAAGGGGCAGAGAAAGAGCTTTTGTCCACTGCTTGTGATTCCTGATTTGTCACGTTCTCGCTCCCTGCTCCTGACTCCCCACCTCGGAGCCCACCTTGGGAATTCGGCATGGCAGCTGCATGGGTTGGTGTCAGTGATGGAGCTCAGCTCCCGAGTGATGGAGCTGTTAAGGGGCAGACTGTTCTGCAGCAGATGTTGGGATGCAGAGCTCTCTCCGAGCAGATAAACATTTGGCTTTTTCCGCTGCCACGCAGTGAACAGCTCTGGCAGGTAGGTAAGCGAGGAGAGGCTTAAAGGAGGGACTTTATCCTGCATTAGTCAGGGTCCTGCTGGGTCAGGATCGAGGAGGATTTGCTGGAGCAGGGAGGAGGTGCAGGTTAGAGCTGAAATGGCAAAGTCAGTCTGAAGGGCCTCAGGATGAGAGAGCTGCAGCAGGACAGAGAGGAGGAATAGCTCCTGAGCTTCAGTTGCTCTTGGTTTTCCTATACTCGTGTCAAGGAGCTCAGCTCTGGCTTTGGGGAGCAGCAGATTCACCCGGTGAACGGAGCTGTCAGGAACCGATGGCCTAAGAAGATTATTTTCAAGCTGAACTGAAATCCAAAACCTGACTCCTGGGCAGCTGAGGGGTGGCAGACAATTACTCACTGTCTCCTCGAAGCCCTGCCAGGCCTTTGGAAATAAGGAGGGAAGGGTGAATGCAGTTTTACTTTCAACTCTGTAAGCTGAAATTCAAGGGATCCTAATGACTGTGCTGGAGTGACGGGGTTTCAGTGTTTCCCAAGGGAGCTGTTATTAATCCTCATAGCAGAGAGTGCATTTCCATGGCTTTTTTTTCCGTGTGTGTGTGTGTGCAGAGTTTCTTAAGGCATGGCTCAAACTCTGTCACCCAGAGCACCCACTCTGCATCGAATGTGAGTGCTGCAAAGCCCTCAGCACGCCTGTGTGAGGCTTCCTGGATGCTTGCACCAGTGCAAGACTGCTGTAAAACCTTGAGACACATCGATGTAATGCATCCAAACACGTGTCCTCTTTGGAGCCCAAGCTGTCTTCGTCCATTTTGAGTCTTGGGTAGCACTGCTCATCCCAGCAGAGTGCACTGGGGAGCGGGTGGGGGACGTGCAGCAAACCAGAAGCCCACGCCTGGTGGTGTGTGACAGTGCAGAAGAGCACGGCGGTGTTTCCCACTTCCTCATTTCCTGGGGCAGCCCGACCTCTGCTTCCCATCTTTCTTTAATTTCACAATCCAGATTTATTTCTCAGTTCCAATTTTCACCTGCTGCGTTGTCCACCCCGCGCTCCCCTCTTGAACCACTTAGCTGCGAAGACGCTTTGATGTGGTTTCAGTCTTCCTCTTGAAATCAGTTGTGCTAGACCTCTGACTTCTGCCAGAGCTCTGAACGTCTCGCTGAAGCGCTTCCCTGCGCCTTCTAGGAATCTGAATACCATTCGTATCTGTTGCTTGGGCCCAACCAAGCTCCTGTGCCATCACTGCCTCGCTCTGCTTTGGAAACACGGAGGTGATCTCAGCCCTCGTGTACACTGGAAACTGAAAGGAGAGTGTGAACTCCCAGCATGGAAATGACTCTTCATGATGCCTCTTCTGAGCCCTCCTGCCTCCAGCAAGCGTCCTTGGGCGGTGTGGATGGCATTGCTCTCAGAGAAGGGCAGATCTTGGCGCATGGGAGCAGGCAGGACACAAATCCCACAGAGGTGCTCGTGGGTGGGCCCTGGGGATGCTCTTGCAGTTGTAAGGGATGGATCTGTGCGAGGTGTAGGCTCTTGTGCACGTTAGTGTTGCTTGCAGCTCCTGTGGACTTCGAGGGGAGTGGGAGAGAAGCAGAGAGGTCCCCCCCCTCTGTGCAATACTCTCTGGCTGTGTTCCTTTCTAGCTATTTCACGTGGCCCATCCAAAACGCTTCCAGCTAGTTATGCCTTTGAAAAGCCTCTTGGAAAGGTGGCATTTGGGGCCAGGGAGGGTTTCTTGCCAGCCAAGCAGCTCACCAGCAAACCTTGGCAGCTCCTGGGCACCGCCAGACACATCCAATTTCTGCACTCGGGGTCGGTCTGTGTTGCTCTGTGTAGCTGGGGCTCAGTGCTGGCTGTGTGGGTTACGGAGCACACTGAGCAGCACGCTGCAAGCCCTCACCTTCCCCTGCAGCCCACCCCTGGGAGCCGTCCTGCCTCTGTCTGTTGCACTTGCAGTAAATCTGCGGGCTCGTGAGCCACCCCAGCTGCCTCCTCCTGCCAGCTGCAGACATCACGAGCACTTGTTGACACACGCACACATGCTACGTGTTTTGAGCCACAACATCTGGCTTTCTCTGGGGTTTGTAATTGAAGCGGCGGATGCTGGGGGCTCCCCGCACCCACACGGCCATCAGGTGCTGGGAGAAGGAAGGGGGGTGGGGTGGGGTGGGGTGGGGGGAGTCCTGAGGTTTTGCAGTGTGATTTGAGCTGCCAGCAGGCCTGGAGCTGCCAGATGCTGGGAACCTCTGCACCGTGCCTCGCTCAGGCAAAATCCGGTAGCTGGGATGGGGCAGGGGTTGTGGCGGTTCCCCCTGCTCGTCAAAGCGTGTCTCAGCATAGGTGTTTGCAGAGAGCCTTTCAGCATCCCTCATCCCGACACGGGGGATGAAATTTCCCCGTGGCAACAGAGAGCAAAAAAAAAAAACCAAAAACCCACAGCCTTCAGCCCAGCTCCGTCGTACCTCTCCGAAGCACAGCACGGCTCTGGCTGCACAGATGCTGCAGCTCATCCGAGCATCCTCTGCCCAGAGCTCCTCATGGAGATGTGTTTGACCTCTGCTGAGCGCTCCGCTGCTCTGCAGCGCTCTCGGTGCATTGTTCCCCTGTTCGTGTCCTCCCTGCTTCTCCTCGCCAGTAGTTTAATCCAGGCCACAGCAGCTCTGCGTTTTCCACGCCGCACAGCCTCCCCCCCCCCCCCACCCCCTTCTGCCTTTTGTCAGTGGTTCCCTCTAGGAGCTCGCCCCGCCAATCAGAAGCCAAAGAGATGCTCTTCTGATTTCCCATCAATAAATTAATGAATGGAGAGCTCTTGGGTGCTGCACAGTGTCACAGAGAGGCCAGCAAACAGGTACAGCCCCTCCGGGGACAGAATTGGGGGTGGGGGGGGTGGGGTGGGAGGTGCATGCATGCCCGTGCTCAGTGCCTGTGCGATGTGGTTCTCCCTTCTTCTGGCTCAGGGCTGGAGCAGGAGTTCCCCTCTGGCCCTGTCACCTCCATCCAGGGCAGCAGCAGGTTTGTTCTGCTGACGGGTTTTTTTTTGTTGTTTTTTTCTTTTTTTTCCCTCGGTTGCTTAAATCAGATCTTCAAAATGGAACTGCTGCCTCATTTTGAAAGGGCGCTCTCACTTCCTCAGCGCTTCTCTGTTGGTTTCCTCCCCCCCCCCCCCCTTCCACCCCCACCACCCCCACCATGTGCACCTGTTTGCAAAGCACGCGGACCATCGGTGTTTCTACACGTGCAGCTTTCCATGCCGGAGGAAAGGTGACGGTCCCGAGGTCGGGACTTGTGTTCCTGTGCGATGCAGGCAGCTGGCATGCAGGTTTTTCTCCAGTCCTGCTTCCTCCAGCTGGAGGACCTCGTTCGTTAGGGATGTGGTGGGATGGCAGCCCTCGTTGCTGTTCCTAATGCTGGCAGGAGGGCAGCAGCCCACTCCTCGTGTCGTGCTTGGCAGTCCACGTGTGTGTCCTGGAAGGCTGCGGTGCCACGCAGAGCTCCGTGGGGCAAAGTGGGGAGCAAACGGAGGCACAGAGAGGGGAAGTGATTGATCCTGGTTTCGGTTTGGGGGCTCAGGCCTTTGCCCCACGTGCACGCTCCGTGTGGTGAGGGGGTTCCTGGTGGTACCACGCAGATCCACGCGGCAAATACCGGGCAGGACAGCATTTGGCAGCACGTGGTTAAATCCCAGCCCCACAAACCTGGGGGAGTCTGTCGGGGCGGTCTGTGGGTCCAAGCAGCGCTGCAGGTCAGTGTTCACCCTCAGCACTGCCAGCTCAGCCTCTTTCCCCCTCGTTTTTCTTTCTTTCCCTTTAATTTTGCAATTAAGATTTATTTCCCAGCTCAGGTTTCCCCCTCCCACCCCGCACTAATTCATTACTTGCCCTGCGCTCCCTTCCTGACGCTCCCAATTTAGAACACGTCCTCTCATGCGGTTTCCCTCTGCCCTTCTGTGGCCTCGTGCACCTTGTACAAAGCTCCACAGAGGTGAATTTAGGTTTGGGGTGGGGGGGGGGGGAAGGAATGTGGGGCTCTGTATTTCTGCTGAGCTGTGAGCCATCTCGTTCCTGTGACTTCGTGCACGGGCTCAGGACTTCCCACAGCCCCCAGACGCCGCTCTCCTTTTCCCCCACCCGAGGCAGATGTGGAAAGTCAGAAAGATTTTCATGCTCCCTCTGAGGTCATAAATCAAGAAGGCTTAATCTCCTACATCCAGGAGTCTGTGATGAGAAAATACAGATTCCCCCCCTCCTCCCCCCTTAATTTCCACCACTCCCTTCCTCCTGTCTTTCATATTCCCGGCACATCTGGTGTGCGTTAGGCCGCCAGCTGTTGCATTGTGCAGAGTGATTAAACCATGTGGGAGGAACGGGGGAAGATTTTTATCTGGGCACTGGTGAGCCTGCATCAGCGGCCCTTGTTTCTTTGGTTCTCCTTAAGGAGAGGTCACCTGGAGTCGTGGGCAGCATGATGGCAGGGTGGTTCTGTGCTTCCCCGTGTCATCCTTTTATCTGCTCTCATTGTGAAATTCAAGGTGTTTGCACCGATGTGTGGACCAGTATCTCTAAGACTGATTTGCTTGTGGTTGTACCTTCCGAGAAGTGATTCTTGCTGCTCGTTTGGCTTTGAAGTGATGCGAAGGCGAAGGTGTCACATCCCAGCGTGGGCGCCCCGAGGGATCTGGTTTTCCATTCATTCTGCTCTCCCCCTCCTCAGCTCCCACACTTCTCTCTCTCACCCCAAGCTCCTGGATTTCATCTGCCCAACCCCTTCACCCCCTGCTTCCCCATCTCCTGCAGCCTTACGAGGGGTTTGGGCAGCATCTGTTAGATGTTCAGATGCTGCTCTGTCTGTGCTGTGCGGATGCGGAGCGCCCTGAAATGGCAGCAGAGGTGTTGGGGAACCTCACTGCCACTCCCATCACAGCAGCAGGGCTCCTCCAGGTGGAGTGACCTCGTGAAGAGAACAGCACACACCTGAGGGATGCAGCTGAGATTCACCTTTGAATTGCAGCTGGTTGCAGATTTTGCTTGGGCTGAGCCTCTGAGTGTGGGCGCTTCTCTGTGCTGCAGTGCCCTGCTTCGTTCCCTGCAGTTAGATGGGATGAGCGTAATCCCTGAGTTTAAAGGCTGGTGCCACCAAGGAGCAGCAGAGGGGGATGCTGTTTTTCTCCTGGGGGTAACGTGAGCTGGCCTTCACTCTGTGGGCAGAGAGAGCAATTACTTCTCTTAAGGGGAAATTGGTAAAAAGAGCCCCTGCTGTGGCCACATCTGGTTCAAGTGAGTCACCTCCGTGTTTGCTGCCTGCCAGGGCTCCACCAGCCACCATGAGGGGAGCAAAGAGACCTCAGAGGTCGGGAGATCAGAGGTGAAAGGCAAGAAGTCCTCGAGCCATGGCAGCAGCCACAAGGGGAAGAAGACGGGAAGCGGGAAGAGCTCGGCTGGGTTCAGCTCCGCGTCCTCCAGCAGCACCTTCCAGCCCGCAGGTAAGGGGTGAAGGAGGGCAGAAAGGGGAACAGCAGTGATGGTTTGCTTCGATGCTCTTTGGTATCTCTGAGTTCAGTAGGGTATCAGCTCAAGGCGAGTGCTTTGAAACTTGGTGCGTTGCTCTGGAACCCCTTCGAGCAGAAGGGGAAGAGCCCCGTTGCCACTTGCTCCGTGCATAGAAGGGAATAACTGAGTGTGAGGAGTGCTGCAGCCTCTGCACCTTCTGCACCGCAAGGGAAAGCGGATCCAGATGTGTGAGCAGAGGGAGGAGGAGCGGGATGCTTGCTGGGGCAATGTGGGCAGCACCTGCCTCCATAGCTGGGGCTGTCTGCAGCAGTGCTGGGGCAGAGACCTGAGCCAAGACCTGAGAGCCCTGAGCTTCGAGTCGAAACCCAACAGGGCTCCCATCTGCAGGGATTTTTTTTTATTATTATTATTTTTTGAGCTGTGGCCCGAACTGTTTGTGGGTTTCATCTCCCGGGGACCCCAGTTGGGGCTGGAAGGAGGGTGGTGGTGCAGAGCGTGCAGGTTTGGGTGGGGTGGAGCCGCTGCTGTGCATCAGAGCAGCTGGGCAGGGCTGCACGGTGGCACAGATGTCCTTCAGCTCGGTGAGCTGCCCTGTGCCCATGCTCCTGATGCATCGTGGGCTGAATTATTGGCACCACGAGCCTCTCTCGACATCTGCTTCCCCCCTTCCTCCCCCAGGCACCTCCTGCAGCTCCTTGCAGTGCTCCCAGGATTTCGTGGCATTCCCCAAGCTAGAGCAGGACGACGAGAAGTACCGCAAACCCGTCTCCTCCTCTTCGTCTTCCCACTGCTCCCCGCTGTACGAAGGCCAGAAGGGGGACATCTTTGAGCAGAAGGTGATCTTCTCAGGCTTCGGGTCCATCATGCGCTTTTCCACCTCTGCTGTGAGCCAGCCCAGGGGCCGTGATGCTTCCCCCGTGGACTACAAAGCCTCCAACCCCATCAGTGGCCCTTCGGCTGCAGGCAGCACAGCCACGAGCAGCAGCCACAAACGCATGCCATCCCTCAGCGTGGAGGAGGGAGAGGTGCTGAAGGAAAAGAAGCACAAGGGCAGCAAGAAAAACAAGCACGGGCCCGGCAGGCCAAAAGGGGGCAAAAGCAAAGAAATGTTGGGTGCCCAGCTGGCTGGGTCCACGTCGATGTCCTCGTCACCGTTCTCCGGGGGCTCTCTTGTCAGCTCCAGCATCAGCAACTCTTCGCGGCCCTTCAGCCACACGGGGAACCTGCCCAGCCTCAGCATGGAGTCCCCGCTGCTGAGTTCAGGTACGTTTCCCCCGAGGGCTCCAGGTGTGCTCCTCCCAGCCCTGCTACCTTCAGCATCGTGCCTGCTTGGTGCCTGAACCTGCCTCTGCACACTGTCCGGTCCCCATCCATCACTCCCAGGAGCTGTAAAAACCCACCTCCGTGTCTCCTGTTTCCATCGTGGTCTCCGTCCTCGGGGTCACCTGCATGCTTGTTGGAACAGGGCTCATTTCAAGTGCTGGAAAAGCTCAGCAAGTCAGAGCTTCCTTTCTGAAGCGATGCAGACAGGGATATTCCCATGCCAAACCAGAGCAACCGCCATCTGACCCCAAATGAGGGATTCTCAGGAGTCGTTCAAGTTTAACCCCTCTTTAAAAAACAAAACCTTTCATCCTGGTGTGGCCACATCCACGCAGGGCTGCGGGCACCCTTAGCACTGCTGAGGGGCTGTCAGCTGCCCCTGACCTGGGAACCCAAATCCTGAGCCCTGGCCCAGCCTGGGAGGGGTGGGAGCAGAGGGACATGCGGCAGGAAGGGGTTAAGGCAGCGTGCAGAGGAGGAGCCTGCAGCTCCAGGCTGAGGTTTGACACTGTTCTGGCAGCAGAACTTGTCATCGGTCTATTGTGGGTTGTTTGCAGATGCTCCAATTTAGGTCAGATTGCAAGGGTGGGGGGGGTGGAGGGGGTCTAATTCTGCTGCGTGCACCCGGGAGCTGTGGCCCATTTGTCTGCACTGCCTGAGAGCAGAAAGGAGCTGCAAAAATCGTTGCAACCTCCTCCACCATCACAACCTTAGGCCAATTTTTTTTTTTTTTTTCCTTTTCCTTTTTTTTTTTCTCCTCTCCCCCTGGAACAACAAAGGAACGTTTCAGAGAGGAAGAGGCTGCCAGGGCCTGCCCTCTCCCCACTCATTCTCCCATTCTTCTGCAGAAGGATGTTGGCAGAGCCAGTGCTGGGCTGTGCTGCGTGCCTGAGCAGCAGCTCCTTCCTCGCCCCTTCTCGTCCCTCCTTGTCCTCCCCCCTCCAACCCATTTCTCTGTCCCTGCCCCTCCTCGGTCCCTGGGCACTGTGGAAGGGATTGGGAGTGCTGTCCCTTGGCCGTGGGACTCCTTTCTGCCACCCACGTGTGGCTCAGTGCTGCAGTTTCTCAGTCCGACTGTGTCGGGGTGCAGCAGGCAAACGGGGGGGAGGAGGGGAGGGCTGGAAAACTTGGCGACAGCTTTTGACAGAACGATGCTGAGGTGCACGTTTGTGCGTGGTCCTTCTGGGCTCTCCCCTCGCAGAGATGCGTCCTGCAGCACAGCAGCTGTCCCCAGGCCTTGCTGCTGGCTGTAAAGGGGAGCGTGCCTCTCTAACACGTCTCCTCCCCTCCCCTCGCAGGGATCTACACCAGTAACAAGGACCCTATTTCCCACGGGGGAGGAGTGCTCCGGGCTGTGTGCAGCACACCCCTCTCCTCCAGCCTGCTGGCACACCAGGGCACCGCATCCATCCCTCCGCTCAACCGCTCTCCTTTTGCGAGCACCATCCCCACCTCCTCCTCCTCCTCCGTCTCCACCACGCAGGTAAGAGCCTCGGGAGCAGGGCAGCTGTGGGCAGGAGAGCACAGCAGTGGCAGAGCAGGGCTGGTTTGTGGCCACAGAGGAGCTGCTTTTGCCCTTTGGGAGCAGCGTTCTTTTTCCTTTGCTTTGGAAGGGAGCTGCCAGCTGCAGCTTCATGTAGAGTCCCTCAAAAGATGCCTGAAAGGTTGCAGAAGTGGCACAGCCCTGAGTTTGGTTTTGCTAGGAGAATATACAGAGCAGACGTGCATCCAGGACCCCCCGAGGATGCACATAACTGCTTTGGGGTGAGAGGAATCACAGCCTGAGGGTTCGTTCCTCTCCACTGCCAGCTAAAGGAGCACGGCTCAGGTGGCTCAGGTGCTCTGTGTCCCTTGCTGCTCACCACCAGTGCCAGCCCCACAGCACGGGGAGCTCGGTGGGAGGCATCCCAGCTGGGTGGGCTGCACGTGTGCCAGCACACAGAGCCCCGTCCTTTGTCAGGAGCTCATGGCAAGAGGTGTTTTACAGGGAGGAGAGAGTTATTTTACAGCTGCAGCGTTGCTCAGCCCGTTCAGAGCTCTTGGCTCGGAGATGGGGCTGGGAAGATGTTCAGCTGTCTGGTGGGACTTCCAGGGAGATATTTTTAACGCTCTCTCTCATGACCAAGCCGAGTTCAAGAGTCAGGGAGAGAAGGAAGAACGAAACGTTACTTTTCTCTTGCGTTTTTGAGAAGTAATCTCTCCCTTTCCCTCCCTCCCACCTCCCTCCTTTCTCTCCCTCCCCATCCCCCCCACCTCCCATTGCCGTGCAGGTGTTCTCGCTGGCAGGTTCCACGTTCAGCCTCCCCTCCTCACATATTTTCGGAAGCCCCCTCACATCTGGGCTGTCCATCAACCCGCTCTTAAATCAGTCGGAAAGCAGCCGGGCAGGTACGTGAACCAGAAGGTATGTGAGCTCAGGCTCCCGGAGGGGTCTCCCTGGAAGAGTCAACAGAACCACATCCATAGCCATCCAGCTGCCCCACATCTTGCTCCCACCCCACATATGTGGCACTCAGGAGCTGGGGGAGAGGGGGCAGTGGCTTTTTCCCCCTGGCAGAGGGTGCTTGTGTAGTATTCACCTTCAGTCATGCGAAAACACATCTGCTGCTGTGTCCATGGGGGGGGATACGTGTCTCTGGACACGTGCTAAGGAGGTGCAAGAGTGGAAATCTTTCCCTACTTCCACTCGCCGAAGATTTCCCAAAGATTCGTTGCCTTTTTACCCACTAAAGCCGCACAAACGCAGCGAGAGCTGTTCTGAGCTTTGGCTTGCTCAGAATCAGCTGAAGGGCCTTTTGTTGTTGTTCAGAGCACTCTGTGTTCGTCTCCCAGTCCTGTTTCCAGTTACTTTCTGCTCTTCCCCTTTGGCTCTCTCGTGAAATGCAGCAGAATCCGCCGTTTTCCACTTCCAAACACGAACGTGCCAAGCACCGAATTGCTTACAACTGCTCATTTTTTCCCACCAAGGCCAATCCATTTTTCTTGGAAAGCTGCCTGCTTCACGGGCAGGAAATGTGAAGCATCGTAAGGCTTCTTTTTTTTTTCTTTTTCCAGCACCAGCCTGCCTTTCACTTTGCTCTGGTAGTTCAGCAGGAGCACCGTGCTGGCTCTCATGCAGCACAGTTAGCAGTGTGGCCGTCCCCTGCTCCCTTAGCCCACAAATGCTGGCAGCTCAGCACTCTGGATGCTGAACCCCTGGAGGTAAAGCTCTGCCCGGCATCACAAGGGCTTGGAACGGCTCAGACCTCATTAGGGATCGCCCTGAGCTCTCTGCTTAATCCGACACCAGTGTGCCCTTCTGTGCCTGCTCGTGTTGCATGGAGGAACATGTGTGCTCATGTATGGGCACTGCGAGGCTGTGGGAGCTGTCTGTGTGTCTGTGTTGCTGGCAGAGTTCTGTGTGCATGGGTGTTATGGGGAGGGAACTGCACAGCTGATGGCAGCGGGGTCAGTGCTGCTGCACAGGAGCTGCGAGCCAGGAGCGGTCACCTGGAATGGAGGAGGGAATGGGATGGTTCCAAGAGCTATTCCTCCCTCGTGGCAATGAGAGAGGAGAGGACCCGCTGCCACTTCCCTTGGCTGTTATTTTGGCAAGGTGCTGACAGCAGGAGGAAGCAGGCCGGCTTTCAGGAATAGCCTTGTGGTTCAGGCTCTGCAGTGCGGGTTCTGTTCCAGCCCTGCGGACGATGATGGATGAACCAGGCGGGCAGAGCCCAGCACCCGCAGCTCGGGGCTCGGTTTCCATGTCCAAGATGGCTCTTTTTCTTTGAGTGGGGTCTTAAAAGGTTTCCTTCCGATTCCAGGCAGCCTTCGGAGCAGCTCCTGTTGTTTGTCACCTTTCAGGGTTCTCCATCATTCTCTCCTCGCTGCACAGATTGACCCGGAGGCTATTAAGCCAAATTCCTTTCTATTTTTTTTTCTTTTTTTCCAGCGGGATTAATTAACATGCATTAAACCTCTTCTGCGGCCATTTTCACTTAAAACTGTGACGACTGCTTTAATCCCCAGTCGTTAACAAGGTGGCTGTGATGTTTTAAGTGTTCCTGCCTTGTCTTTAATACAGATTACCTTTCCTGGGAGTGTCTGCGTAGACAGATCCCCTGCAGACATAGCTTTCATGGCAGCAATGTTTGAGTTCTTCACGACTTTAATGTGATGTAGGGGAACGGTGTTATCCTGTCTTGCAGATGGAGGAACCAAAAAACTGCTATCGTTGATGCAGGTTGAAACCAGAGTGCCTTTGGCAATGCAAAAAGTCTGATTCTTATCTTCCCACTCCCTCAGCTACCGTCTAGTTCATCCTCCCACTGCTTGTCCTGGATCCTGCCTCACGACGATGACAGGCCGAGTGCATTTATCTTCTGTGGCTGTTTTTGGGCCTCTTTTCCATACCTGTTGCCCTGCAGAGTGCTGTCTCAGTTGGATAACTCAGTTATCCCTGCAGTTTTCCAGACAACGGAGTGCTGTTGGTTAGGAGATAGCTGAATGTGGAGCCTGGTGCTGTTTCAGAGTCCCCTGTATGCACACAGCCGCCTGGGTCTGCAAGAAAACAAGGCAGTGAGGAGTGGACAGTCAGAGCTTGGCTGAATGTTGGTCTGCTTGCGAGTTAAACCTGCTGCGGGTCAGCTGCACGTTGTGGATGGGATGCTCTTAGGTGGTCCTTGGATGAAAACGATATGAACTGCTGCGGTGGGACTGCTCCCACCTGCTGGCTGTTCGTCGGTGGAGGGGTTAGGAAGGCTTGTGGCATCCCTAAATGTGGATTGCTGGCCTTGTCTCCACGGGTCCTTATACCAGGACACCGCTGCTGGCTGGGAGCAGTGTCTTCTCCCTAAAAGGGGCGACCCGGTGTTGTTGGAAGTCACCGCCACGTGGGTGAAGGGGTGAGGATCTCTCATCCCTAAGAGCCTTGCACTCGCTTGTTCTCAGCAGCAGAAAATATTGCCGGTAACGAATGCCCTGACGATGTAAATCACAGCGCTTTGTAGTGCTCTCTGCGGGAGACTTCCTGGATTCCTGCGCTGGAGAAACGTCTCTTCTTGTGTGAGGAAGAGGAGGGGCAGTCAGGTGCTGGGGTGGGCTGCTCTCACAGCACCTGGGTCGCCCAGAGCAAGGGGAGCATGTTCTTGGGGGCTACAAAGGGCGGATCAATCCTCCTGGTCCTCGAGGACTGTTTGGATGGGGGATAGGAGACGTCTCATGCACATAGATGTGCACAGCAGCATCTTAGCTTGGTGGGAGATTGGAACAGACAGCCGTGGGTACCCCGGGGCCGTGGGTACCCCGGGGCCATGGATGGGAACCCTGTGCAGCCTGAGCGGGTGTGGGGCAGCCAGCCCGCGGCAGGGAGGGTTGGAACTAAATGCTCTTTAAGGTCTCTTCCATCCCGTGATTTTAAGATTCGGAAACTTGGGAGGAAGGGTTAAGGAAGGGATGCTGGAGGCTCGGGGCCGCAGCGGGGTCTGCGCTCATCCTCAGCAAGCCGAGCATCCCCAGCTCGGGGTCCGCGCCCGGGGCCGGCAGCCGGCCGTGACCTTCCCCGGGTGACACGCGGGGACACGCGGCCCCTCCTCCGTCGCCTCCCCCGGGGCGGGGGCTGTGCGGGCTCTGCGTGACGCACAGGGCTCGGTCGGGCTGCTCGGTGCTCCCATCTAGCGGGGACAGCCCGGCTGCGGGCACCTGCGGCGGGGAGCGCCTATGAACGCCGTGCCTCTCTGTGCCTCTCCCCACCCAGAGCCCGACCTGGAGGATTGCAGTTTCGGCTGCCGAGGGACTTCGCCCCAAGAGAGTCTCTCTTCCATGTGAGTGGCCTTAGGGTGAGCCGGGAGCTTCGGGGTGGGGATGGGAGGCTCGTGGGGAGGCACCTGGGGAAGGTGTGGGGCTGCTCCGGGAGTTGGGCAGGCAGGAGTTGAGGGATCTCCTCCTGAAGTGGGGATGAGGAGAGCGGAGATGGGAGGAGGGGAGGAGGAGCGCGGTGCAGGCGAAGGGTCTCTGACTGCCCCCCAACCCTCCTCAGGTCCCCCATCAGCAGCCTGCCGACCCTCTTTGACCAGACGGTGTCCTGCAGCAGCAGCGGGCCGCTGGAGAATGTCCCCCAGGCCACCCCCAACATCGAGCAGCTGCTGGAGAAGCAGGGCAACGGGGAAGCTGGCGTCAACAGTGAGTCACTGGGGGCTCGGGCTGCGGGAGGAGCGATCCTCCTGCTTGTTTTGGGGGGGGTGGGTTGCCTGTAAAAAAACAGAGCCAGGCTGGGGATGAAGCACTGACCTGCGTGGCATGGGGAGGAGCTGGCAGTGGGGCTGCGTTCTGGGGGACAGTCTGTTCCCACACTGTGCTCTAATTGCAGTTCCCCTTTTGTGCTCCCCCTTCTCCTCTTCCCTCTGTCCCCCATCTCCCCCTCGGATTCCACCCCCCCCCATTCCATTCCATCCCTGCAGTTGTAGAAATGCTCAAAGCTCTGCACTCGCTGCAGAAGGAGAACCAGCGGCTCCAGGAGCAGATCATGACTCTGACAGCCAAGAAGGAGCGTCTGCAGCTCCTCAACGTCCAGCTCTCTGTCCCCTTCCCAGTGGTGACCAGCAGCAACGGGCCGGGCAGCCAGGCCCACTACATCCTGCCCGCCAACGGTGAGTGGGAAGCATCGCCCCGTGCCCCTTTGCAGGAGGTGCTGGGGTGGGTCACGGCGGGGTGGATCTGACCCATTTATCTGGCTGGAGCCACTGGTGGCGAGCCATTGCTGTGGCAACGTCAGGCTCCACCCCGACTTTCTCTTCTCACTTTTTTTCCTCCTTTCAGTCTGCAACAACGATTCCCTGAGCATCAGCAAGAGCCCGCCGTGCAAGAACAGCTTTGGGATTGAGAACTCGCTGTCCACTTCGTCTGAGGTACATGGGTCACACATCCCCCCAGCCGGCCGGGGAAGGGACAGGGGAGGGAGCAGAGCAGTGCAGTGCCAGTGCTCTGAGTTGGTGTCCAGCTCACGAAGCCTCGTAGCCGGGGCCCAGAGACCAGGCTTCCTTCTCTGGAGTTGCTCGTTCTCGGTGCTGAGGGTTGCTGAGCCTGGGAGCGAGAGGTGAGAGTGCTTCCAGGCTATTCCGGCTGCGCTTTTAGAGATCCAGCAAAGCGTGGGGACCTCGCTGAGCATACGCCTGCACTTGCACTCACAGCCCCCTTCCCACCTCCAGCTCCAGCCCTCCCGGAGCTGAGCTGACCTCTCACAAGCTGCCCCAGTCCGATGCTCTTATGTCCGTTTCTCCCCCAGGACCCTCATTCAGGTTGCCCCAGCAGGAGCAGCTCTTCCCTGTCCTTCCACAGCACTCCTCCGCCCCTGCCCATGCTGCAGCAGAGTCCTGCCTCGCTACCCCTCCCCGGGGTGCAGCAGGTGAATGGCCTGGCCAGGGTGGCAGGCAGCGGGCTGGGGGGTGGCAGCAGTGCCAGCCACAGCCTCTCCACGGTGCCCATGGTGGACGGCCTGATGGGGACCGTGGCAGGAGGCCAGCAGATGCCCATCAACGGGATCCTGGGGAATCTGAACGGAGCTCAGGCCGCCCAGCCTCCAAGCGCGCTGACGCAGGCGAGCGGCCCTCCGACCTTGCAGCTCTCCACCAGCCTGAGCAGGTGAGGACGGGGAGCTCGCGGGGACAGCCGGGCCCCTCTGCAGCAGTTTAGCACCAGGAGGGAGGAAGGGAGGGAGCCCTGTGCACCGGGACCAAGGCGGGCTGTGCTGATGCTGCTGCTCTGCTCCCTTGCAGCATGCCGAGCCTGAGTCCCCTGACAGAGCAGCAGCGACACGTCTTGCACCAACACGAGCAGCAGCTCCAGCAGCTCCAGCAGCTCCTGACTTCTCAACCCCTTAACCCGGTAAGCGTGCCTGCTGGCACCTTCTGTGTGATGAGATGTGTGATGAGAAGGCCTTGGAGCTGGGGTGGGAAGCGTGGCTCCGTCCTGGCAGCCAGATCCCTCTTCAGTCACGTGCCTTCTTCCCATCTCTGCTGTGCATGGAGGAAAGCCATAGGCAGGAAGGTGTGGCATCTCCTGGAGGGTCGGAGATGGGGAGATAGGGGGTTTGGACTTTTTTGTACAAAGGAAAAAGTGTATTCTGGGTTTCCCGCACCCTGTGGGTGTGAGAGCACGGCTAAGCTAAGCCAAGGTAAAAGCAGGAGTGCTGGTACCTCCTCCTGCCAACTCTGAATGCAGACCGTGTCTGCTCCTGCTGCAGATGTGCTGAGGCTCCCAGGAGAGGAGGAACTCGCTGGAGGACGCTGAGTGTAGAAAGAGATAAGCAGCGAATTGCTCGGTCCTGAGGCAGGCAAGCCGTGCCCGGGCACTCTGATACGGGGAACTAGAGGTGGATGTGGGGTTAGGGGAAGGGCTGGGAGCTGCTCTGAGGGTCTGACTGTGCCTCCCGGGGGTAACAGCATCAGCAGGGGTGGGAAGGCTGCACGGATGGATGGTGCACAGGACCCAGACCTGCAGACACTCCGTGCTGTCCTTCGGTTACAGTGGAGCGCTCACAGCTCCCGTCAATGAAGCTCTGCTCGTTTATATCTCCCGTGAACTTGGCCTGCTGCTTTGCCTGGATTTCTGGGTCAGGCTATTTATAACCAGGGAAAAGCAAATTTCAAAAGGCTTCTCTTTGCAGCGGCTGATGTCACCGTGTCATCAGCTGCATCCCTATGGGCATGGAAACAATGTCAGCTCTCAGCGTGCCGCATTGGTCGATGGTTGCTATAGTGACTCCTGCAGTTCAGTTGGGTGCCAGGGCATCCCTCCAGGCTCAGGTGTGCCTTGCTCCTCATCCCCAGAGCCCAGCCCAGCCTCACCCCGGGGTCCAGCAGGATGGACTGGGAGAGGAAATCAGCATTCAGCACAGAAATCCAGGGTAACGGGTGCCTGCAGAATTAAAACCCATGGATCGATTGTTTGGAAAGCACTTTGTGTGTGCCCACGCTTCAGGAAGCAGCGGGGTCAGAGAGGTCACAGGCACAGGCTGTTAACGAATACAACAGATTGCTTTTCTCTTTACCTACAGGGATGTGATGAAGGGCAGTTCTGCCCTGTCCCCATCCGCAGCGCACTGACAGTGCTCCTGGCCTCTGTGCTTTCAGTGTCACCTCTTCCCGAGCCCTCTGTCCCTCCTTTGATGGCTCTCCTCACCTTTCCCCGCAGGAGCAGCAGGCCCTGGTGTTCCAGATGATGCAGCAAATCCAGCAGAAGAGGGAGCTGCAGCGGCTGCAGATGTCGAGCTCGTCCCAGCTGTCCATGAGCAGCCTCCTGGCAGCCACCTCCACCCCCCTCCTGCACTCCAGCACCAGCGCCCCGATGACCTCGGCCCCCCAGCTGCCCCCCAACAGCAGCTCCCTCATGGCCTCCCTCTCCCCCCAACAGCTCAACCCTAGCAATGCCCTCCTGGCTCCTCAGGCCACCCCACCGCTCAGCGCTCCTGGGAGCAGCCTCATGGCTTCGGGGACAGGCATCCCGCCCATCCTCACAGCACAGACTAACCCGTTTCTCAACCTGCAGGCTGATGGCAACACCCCAAAAGGAACGGTGCGTATGCTGCTAGCACTACCCTAACCCTGCTGAGCTCCTGGTGCTGGGCACTGTGCACCACAGTTAACGTGGGGGAACCAGGTGGGCAGCAGAGCCGGGGTGCTCCGCTGGCTTTGTGCCTCACTGAGTAGCCAGTGTCACGTCCTGACAGACCTCCAAGGACTTCTGTAAGGCCCAGGCAGGGCCGTAGGTAGGCACAGAGGCTCCCAGGGCACCCTTCCTAAGACGCGGATGGGCAGCGTGCCCCTTGCAGTGCCAACCCTCGTAGGGCTTCGTGACGAAACGCAAAGGTGACTGCATGCTGAGACCCAGGGTTTAGAAAGGAGGAGTCTTGCACCCAAGAGGAGAGGTCTGCAGCCTCTCTAAAAGCGTCCTTGTACATCCTTGAACACCAGCAACGAGGGATGGGGCAATACTCTTGCCATTCCTCCATCCCTCCCCTGGCCTGTGCCTGTACCCAGAAGGTCCAGCCCTGGTTGGAGACACTTAGGAGCAGGCAGAGGGGAAGCCTAGGGCTCCCTGGTCTCCGTGGAGCCTGAGAGGTGGCAGTGAGCAGGGCCAGGTCGGCAGCACAGCAGAGCTCTCTGTTTCTGCCCCTCCGGTACTGATACCTGTCTCCTCTGCGTTTCTCTTTCTGTTTGTTTCTTTAAAGAGCATGAATGAAAAGGGAGCTCCTCTTACCCAAGACAAGGGCTAAGCTCCCTCTCACCCTGAACAAACCAGCAGCCAACTCCTCTCAGCCAGGGGAATGTGGCTTTCCACAGTCAGCAGCTTTGGTACTGTTAGAGCAATGAGCACAAGGCTTCCGAGAAGCATTTCCTGCCGCTGGGCAATGCCAAGAGGTGCTTTGGAAGACGGTCCGTCTCCGACCAAGCCCTGGTATCAGGAGGAGCGAAGGTGGGGGGCGGCTTGCCGCGCTGCTCCGTGCCCCACGTGCTCAGAGTGAAGCTGTGTATCCAGAGTTAGAGGAGAGTTAACACCGTGTCCCTGCCGTGAGCACAAGCGTGTGTTCCGTGTGTGCAGCCCTCGGGCAGAGGCACTGAGACCACGGAGCATCCTTGGCCAAGAGCTCGGTGGAGGGGGGGGCACCCCCTGCTGAGGACACGTGCGTGTGGTGCCCTCGGGGGCAGCTCTGGATGTGACCCACTCGTGGTACCTGCGTGCTCTGCTCCTCCCCGCTGGGGACGTGAAGAAGTCCCATAGCTGAGATTTCTCACCTGTTGGGCTCTTGGGATGCTCTCTGTGGCCGTCATACGATGCCCCTACAGCTCAGCTGGGCCCAGGTGTAGCCTGAAGGACGCGGGTGGAGGAGAGATGGGCGAGGAGTGCTGCTCGGAGAGGTGTGAGCCACTGCTGCTTTAAAGGACACAGCCAACATCTGCTCTGCGAGCTGCTGGCGGGTCGGTGCTGTGCTTGTCGTGGGAAAAGCACATTCCTGCTCCTCGTGCTGCCTCTCTTCCCTTCCAAGAAATCCAAAGCCCGACGTTCAGCTTGAAGAGAAGGGCTGTGCTCAGTGTTACCCCATCGCAGCCAACTCCAGAAGGCTCGTTCCAACCTGGCACTTACCTCCCAAGCCTCGGCTGGGCAGCAGAAATGCGTGTGCATGGAATAGACAGCCCTGGACCTGGTGCCACCACGGATCATTCCAGTCTGGCAAAAAAAAAAAACAAACAAACCCAAAACACCAAGAAACAGCGTTCTTCCATTGGTCTTAGGCACTTGAGAGAGGGGATCTCCAAGCAGCGGGGCGGTTGCTGAGCTCCCATGCTGGGGCACCCAGAGCCTCTGTTCTCTTCCACCTTTGGACCTTAACTCCGTCTCGCAGCCTGGAACCTCAGCGAGGATCTGTGCTTCTGAGCCTGGATGTCCTGGATGGATGGCAGGGCAGGTGGGGCCGCTCTGAGGGAGGGGAGCATGACGTCAGACGTACACGTGCCCCCTTTTTTCCTCTTCCCCTGGTTAAACCCAGCTCTCCTTGGGCGAGGGTGGGGGGCAGGAGTGAGGACTCCAGCAAACAGAAGCTCTGAGGGTCTTAAAATATAACACACGGTCAGACCTGGATCTTCCTCAGCACATTCCCACTGCCCCCAACTGGTTTGCACTATTCGAATTTGTCAGCAGTGGGGCTGTGCTGATGGGACTGGAGGGCTGGTTGTGGGCAGATCTCATCTGCGACGTCTTGCTTCCTTCTTTGGTTCGGGTTTGTTGTTTTCTGTCTGGGAAATGATCGCCACGAGGGTCGGATGCAGCTGAAGGCAGAGCTCCACTCTGGGTTCTGTGAACTTGGGCTGTTGTCTGCTCAGAAATACAGCCTCTGTTGTTTCTTTTAATACAGAAAAGCTGATGTTTTGGCGAGGTTAAGGAGCCCTCAGAAAGATGGGGATGGCAGCTAGGAGTGAGAGCGCGAGGAAAAAAGCAGAGCAAAACAAAACCCAGCGACAAAATGAGCCCCTTCCTCGTAGTCCCTGCAGCGCAGCCCCAGCGCAGAGCATCTCCTCCTCCCACCCCACATCCATAGGGGCTGGGGGGGTCCAACAGTGGCTGTGAGCTCTGCAGCTGCATTGCTCGGCTCTCCTGGGGCTCCAGTTGAATGATGAGGATGTTTTTTTTTTTAACTGGGAGGTCCCCAATGCGGAGTGCCGCATGGTGACCCTCTGCCCAGGCGTGCATGGGCTGTTGCAAAGCTCTGCAGGGAGGACCTGGGAGCACGAGGGGAGCGGGGAAGGAGAGGGCTGGTGGGCAGTGGCTGTGAGCAGAGCGCGCTGCACCTGCAGCAGATCAGAGCTGAGCACCAACAGGAACCCATGGGGTCAGGAGAGGCACGTAGGGAAGGCGAGAGCCCCGCAGACATAGCACTTACACATCCCTCAGAGCTCTTCCAGAGGTGCCAGCCCCTCTCAGGGCACCCCCCTGCAGCCTGAGGTCCCTTTGGGCAGGGAATAGGGGGGAGGGGGGGGGGCAGCTCCAAGCACCCACATTGCTGTGAAGAGAGGAGGAGCAGGGGGAAGGAAAAGAAAAGCTAAAGATTATCTGTGTTTCAGTTGCACTGGGGTACGTTTCTTTACCCGTTTTGATGCTAATGTCTCATTTAGTACGTTGCATGTGTCTTCTTGTTTCGTTTCGTTTCGATTTTTTTTTTATTAAATAAAAGAGAAAAAATGTGTATATTTTTGGCAATTTAAGGTAATGTAGCTAAGATATATTTTTTTCACGCTGCTTGACTGTTCTTTATTATAATAAATAATATTAATATTAACTTGGGAGACGTCGTTCATGCACTTGTGTGGGTGCAGATGCTCACACCCCCCAGCAGACATTGTGGCTGTGGAAAACAGTGTTTCCTGAGGAGCTGAGTGTACAAAAGCAGAAGAAAATAAGAAGGAAAAGGGGAAGGGAAGGGAAGGGAAGGGAGAGGGGAAGAGAAAAGGAAGAGGAAAAGGAAGAGGAAGAGAAGAGGAAGAGGAAAGGGAGAGGAAGAGGAAAAGGGTTAGGCAAAGGGAGAGGAGAGGAGAAGAAAGGAAAAAGAAAAATGAGAAAACCAAAAAAGGAAAGAGAAAAGGAAAAGGAAAAAAAAAGGAAAAGAAAAAAAAAGAAAAACACTAAAAAAAGAAAAAGGGAAAAAGAAAAGAAAAATAAAAGGGAAAAAACTGAAAAGAGAGAAGAGAGAGAAAAAGGAAAAAAGGAGAAAGGGGAAAAAGGGAAAAGGGGAAAAAAGGAAAAAGGGAAAAAGAGAGAAAAAGGGAAAAAGGGAAAAAAGGAAAAGAGGGGAAAAAGGGAGAAAAGGAGAAAAGGAAAAAGGGAAAAAGGGAAAAAAAGAAAAAGGAAAAAGGGAAAAAAGGAAAAGAGGAAAAAGGGAAAAGAGGAAAAAGGGAAAAAAGGAAAAAAAGGAAAAGGGGGGAAAAAGGGAGAAAAGGAAAAAAGGAAAAAGGGAAAAAGAGAGAAAAAGGGAAAAAGGGAAAAAAGGAAAAAGGGAAAAAAAGAAAAAAGAAAAAAACGAAAAAAGGAAAAAGGGAAAAAGGGAAAAAAAGGAAAAAGGAAAAGAGGAAAAAGGGAAAAAAGGAAAAAAAGGAAAAGAGGGGAAAAAGGGAGAAAAGGAAAAAGGGAAAAAGAGAGAAAAAGGGAAAAAGGGAAAAAAGGAAAAAGGGAAAAAAAGAAAAAAGGAAAAAGGGAAAAAGGAAAAAGGGAAAAAAAGAAAAAAGGAAAAAGGGAAAAAGGGAAAAAAGGAAAAAGGGAAAAGGAAAAAAGGAAAAAGGGAAAAGGAAAAAAGGAAAAAGGGAAAAAGGGAAAAGAAATAGAGAAAGGAGGGGCGGGCGCTGTGTCGCGTTAAGAGCCGAATTTCCGGCCCGGGGGGGGGGAGCGGAGCCGCGGTCCTTCCGGGGGGGGGCGGTGCGGGGCCGCGATGGCGGTGGTGCGGCGTGGGGTGTCCGCGCTCGTGGCACTGCTGCGCTCCGCGCTGCCCTCCGGCGCTCCGCTGCCGCACCGCGTGGAGCTGAAGGAGGGGAAGAAATACGCGTGGTGCTCGTGCGGGCACAGCCGGGCGCAGGTGTGCGTGGGGGGGGGGGGTCCGGGTCGGGGTGTCGGTGGGAGCGGGTCCCGCGGAGCCGCTCTCGGAGCAGCGCGGCCCTTTCTCTTTCGCAGCCGTTTTGCGACGGCGCGCACCGCGCGTTGGCCCCGAGCAGCGCTCCGCTGCGCTTCACGGCGGAGGAGGACGGCAAAGTGTGGCTGTGCGGATGCAAGAGGACCCGCACCCCACCCCGCTGCGACGGCAGCCACCTGAAACCGTGGAGCGGACCCCGGCGCTGAGCCCCATTGCTGTGCCCTAACGCCTCGACGCCCCGATCCGCGCCCTGATGGGCTCCGTAGGGATGCAGCCCCCGCGGTGTGCGGGTCCCGAGGGGCGTGGGGGGGGCGTGGGGGATGGAAACGTTTACCCGGTAACTGTACAGGAAGATGTGAATGTATTACGGGACCCCACGACGGATGGGACGTGAACGCACGGAGCTGTGTGGTTTGTGCCATTGAGGGGGGAAAAAACACACAGGGACGGGGGGGTGGAGGGGGTCCCACAGCACCGCAGTCCCACGCAGGGGTTGGGGGGGGGGGGGGGCTGCAGTGACCCGGGATGGGGAGCCCCCCTCCCCCCCAACCTGTGTCCTTAAGCCCATCCGCCCGCCCGATGGAAAACACCTTTGCGATCCGTGCCTCCCTCTGTACACGTCTCTCTTTATAGATGCACATATATATAATATATAGAGCTGTACAAAACCCACGCAGGCCAGCCCCCCCCCCCCCCCCCGCCTCCCTCCCCCCCCCCACTCCTCCGTTAGGTCAGCGTGGACCCCGCGGGGCCGTGGGCCGCGGCTTTGCGGCAGCGGGTGGGGGGCAGTGGGGGGCAGTTCGAGGCGCCGTGGGGAGCGGCGGCGGCCGTGGGGCTGGGAGAGCCGTGGGGCGGCGTGCCGGGGCTGGGAAGCGAGGGGGGGGTGCGGGGCAGCGTGGCGGGGCTGTGAGCTTTGTCGCTGAGCGATTCGCACTCGGACGCTCCACTCGTGTTGGTGCACTCGGGGGTGGGCGGCTGCGGCAGCTTGAGGCGCTTGTGGGTCGGCTGGACGCGGTATTTCAGCGGCAGAGGTCCGTTCTGCAAGGGGGCAGAGCATGGCACCCTACACACCCTGTGCCCCATGGACCCTACACACCCTGTGCCCCGTGCACCCTACACACCCTGTGCCCCGTGCACCCTACACACCGTGCACCTTGCACCCCATGCACTTTGCCTCTTCTGCATCCCCTGCACCCTGTGCCCCACACACCCTGTGTCCTGTGCACCCCACATTTCGAGCACCCCATGTTCTGTGCACCGTGCATCCCCACACCCCCTGCGCCAGCTGTGCCCTCCTTCTCCACCCCGAGCAGAGGGGCAGGCCCCCCCCCACCCCCGGCCGCCCCACTGCTGCGGGTGGGAGGCAGCCACCCCCACCTGCTCCCCCTGCAGTGCTCACCCTCCTCCAGGGGTAGATATAGGCGATATCCAGCAGCGTGTAGTACTCCCTCAGGGGCTCATCTCCGTAGAGGACCTCCACCTGGAGCAGGGGACAGCATCATTGCCCCCGAGGTGGGGGGGGGAACAGGCTAAGCCGGGGGGGGGGGGGGGGGAGGGAGGGGGTACACCCACGGGTGCTCACCTGGTACTTGCTGGGCACATCCATTTTGTTGCGCAGGAACTTGGCCAGGTGCATGACGGTCATGGCCGCGGGGCAGCGCAGGAACCGCACCGCGTTCCTCTGGGGGAGAGGTGGTGCTGAGAGCCCCCCCACCCCACTGCAGCGGGGGCAGCCCACCCCCCCATCCCCCCCCCGGTGTACCCCCGTTGCCTCCCCCCCCCATCCCGCACGCTCACCTTCTCCTTCTCCATGTCCCCGTTCTCGATGGTCTCTTTCTTCTCCTCTCTGAAGGGCAGGAAAACAAAGAGGGGACAAAGAAGTTGAAGGAAAAAGGGAGAGAAAACACATTCCTCCGTGGGGGGGGGGGGGGGGGGGGGGGGGGTGAGGGGGTACGAATGGCGGGGGGGGGGGGGGGGAGGGGGACACCTCAGGGCCTCTCGCAGTGCCCTTGGCTGTGTGTGTGTGGGGCTGAGCCCCATGATGGGCTCTGGATGCTCCCAGCCCCATATCCCCCCCAACTCCATCTGCCCCACGTCCCCCCCCCACCTCGTCCAGCAGGTAACACTACCTGGCTCCCTCGTAGAACTCAATGGACAGACTGACGATGCCGTCCTCCGCCGGCTGAGCCCCATCACGCTGCGGCACCTCCCCGCGGTCCTCATTGGAGCCGTTGGGCACTGGGGGGCACAAGGGGGGGGGGGTGGGGAGTGGGTGCTGAGCCGGGGGTCGCGTGGGAGGGGGGGGTGGGACCCCATGGGTGGGCACTCACCCTCAGCCACGGGGTACGTGGCGTAGAAGTCGCGGCGACGCTTCATTTCATCTGCAAGAGAGGAACGGGGGGGAGGGGGTGAAGGGAAAGGAAGGCCTGGGGGGGGGGGGCACGGCCGGGGGTCCCGCAGTGCCGACCCGCATCGCACCTGTGAACAGCCCCGGGACTAACTTGTACACCACGTCCTGCAGCGTTCTGTCTGACCTGCGGGGATGGAAAACGAGACACGGCGGTGGGAGCGGCACTTCGGCCCCCCATCCCCCCCCTCCCCCCACCCCCAGGTGTGGGGTACCCAGCGAGGAACCCCGGCTCCCCCCCCACCCCATCCCCCTCACCTGATGCTGAGGAGGGGTCTGGTTTTGTGCACCTGAGCGTCGCACATGGGGGCAGTACTTGTTGGCCTCCAGGTAGCGCACGATGCAGGTTTTACAGACTGCAGGGGGAGAAAGAGAGAGAGAGAGGACCCTCCCCACTTTAGACTCCCGACCCACGCGCGGCGTGGGGCACCCGCGCCCACTCACAGGAGTGCAGGCACTCCACGATGGTGGCGGCGTCGATGAAGTACCCCCCGCACAGCGCGCACATCAGGTGCGGGTTCAGCTCCGTGATCTTTATCCGGGTGGTCCTGTGCATGTTGTACCAGCTCCGCCCTGCGGGGGTCAGACACGCGTGGCGACCTCCGACCACGGGGAGGGGGTGGGGGGGAGGGGGTGGGGGAGCTGCCCCCCAACGCGCAGCCGTGCCCCACAGCTGCAGGACCGCATCCACCGCGTGCTTTGGTTTTGTTGGACGGGAGATGCACCTGAGCCTCCGCCGCCTTTCGGTTGCTATAGAAACTCCCGAATCCGCTCCCGGGCATCTGGGGGTGCACGGGGAGCGTGGGGGCAGCGTCCCCCCAACATCGCAAGGGATCCCCGCTCCGTCCTCGCCGCTTTTTCACAATGGGACGGAGCGGCCGCGGCCCGAAATCATCGACGGTTTCCATGGCAACCCCCACATGGCTGCACCCGAAGGGCGGCACGGGGTACGGGCGGGTGTGAAAAAGGGGTGTGCATGGGGGGGGATGGATCTGAACGACACGGCACGGCACGACAGGGACCCCCCATCCCTGCCCCCCCCCCCCCCCCCCGCCGACACCGTCCCCTCCCCGTGCTGTATTTCCCCCTTCCACTGCCCGGGTGGGGGGACGGGGGGGGGGGGGGGCAGCAGGGGCTCTGCTCGCAGCCCCCATCCCCTGGGGGGGCACGGGCTGCTCCAGGTCCCCCCCCCTCCCACCCACCAGCCGGAGCTCCCCGGGCTGAGGGGCGGCAGTTCCCGTGGGGGTCCCCCCTTGGGGGGGGGGGGGGACGGACACAGAACCATCGGCACAAACCGGTTCCGTTAAATCCGGTGCCACGGTTTCCCGCTGGGGGGGGGGCGAACACGATCTGTGGGGGGTGGTGGGGGTTTGTCCCGGAGCCCCCTCCCCAAATCCCCACCGCGGGAGGGGGGGGGAAGGGCGTCTGGGGGGGAAGGGCGTCTGAAAGTCACCGCTCGCTCGGGGCCGCCGCTCCGTACGGGCACACCGGGACGGGGCACGCGGGAGAACAGCCCCCCACCGGCGGGACCCCCCCACCCCCAACACCCCCCCCCCCCCCCCCCCCGCGTGTGTCACGCGTCCCGCCCGTGTGGTGACACCGTGTCGGGACACGAACACGCGCGTTAACGGAGCCGGTCACACCCCCCAACATCCCACCCCCCCCGGCCAGGACACGCGGGACCCCGCGCTGCCCCACCTCGGGGGGGCACACACACACACTCCGAGGGGGGGGGGGGGGGGGCAGCTCCATGCCGCTCTCAGGATGGGATTGTTGCCCCCCCCCGCTGCCCACGTCCCTTTCTACCGAGGGCCGCCTGCCCCCCCCCCCACACCCCACCCCACGCCGCGCGGAGCTGTCAGTGCCCGGCACCCCGCGCCCGTGGGAGGGGGGGGGGGGGGGGGTCACGGCACAACGCGGGGGGGGACTCGGCTATCGGCCATCTTGAACGAGAAGAGAAAAGGGCGGAGGGGGGGGGCGGGGGGGCCCGGTCCGTACCTGCTGGCGCTGCCCGGCTCGGCGCGGCTCGGCTCGGCGCTGCGGCCGGAGCCCTTTTTTTTTTTAATTATTTCTTTTTCTTTTTCTTCTTTCGCTCGTTTTTTTTTTTTTTTCTTTTTTCTTTTTTTTCCCCCTCCCTTCCTCCTCCTTTTTATTTTTTTTCCCTTTATTTTTTTTTTTTCTCCTCTTTTTTTTTTTTTTTTTAATTTTTTTCCCTCCTCCAGCCGCCGCCAGGCCCCGCCCCCACCCCACTCACGTGACCTCATTCCTATGGGGGGTGTTGCGGAGGAGGGGAGTGAGGGGCTGAGATTGCGGCCCCCCCCCCTCCACACACACACACACATTTCCCCCTCCTCCCCACGTTCTTCCCCGTCCATTTATGGCCCCACGGAGATCCGGGACCCCCCTCCCCCGCGGGTGGCACCACTCACCGAGACCCTGTGCCCTCCTCGCCAGTCCCGGGGGTACCCCTGGTGGTGGGTGGGGGGAGGGGGGGGGGAGAGGAGGATGGGGAGCAAATCGGACGGGGGGGAGGGGGGAATAAAGGAAAAAGGGGGGAAGGAAAGGAAACAGGAAAAAAAAATAAAGGAGAAAAGGGAGGAGAGGAATAAGGGAGGAAAAAAGGAAAGGAAGGGGGGGAAAAAAAGGCAGGAGAAGGAAAATGAGCGGAAAAAAATGGGAATAGAAATAGAGGGAACCGCGCGCGGTGCCGCACCTCTCAGTGCGCGGGCCGCCACGCCGCTGTCAGTGCGGTCTCTGTGGCGCAATCGGTTTAGCGCGTTCGGCTGTTAACCGAAAGGTTGGTGGTTCGAGCCCACCCAGGGACGGGCCGCGGTTTTTTAGCGGCCTGCGGTCGTTTTATTTTATTTTATCTTATTTTTATCTCCACCCCCCCCCCCCCCCCGACCCGAATCCGACCCCGACGCGGTCCCCGCGGGCTCGCAGCTCTCTGCGCTGTGTCTGCGTTTCGCTGGGAAGACGAAAAAGCTGAAGGGGGTCCAAAAATCTGCGCTGCTCGAGTCCCCCTCTTCTTACAGAGCCTTTATAAAGCAGATGCCACAAAGCCGCAAAATCTATCCGTGTTCCAGGCCTGTCCTGCTCTTGTTTGCATACCAGAAATGATGAAGTTAGTTTGGTTTTTTTTTTAATGTGGGGTGCAAGGCAGAGGGCCAGGAGCTCCCTGCTGTTCCCAGCACAGAGACACGGGTAGTGAGCCCAGGGGGGGTGGGGATGGGATGGGATGGGGTGGGATGGGGTGGGATGGTATGGGATGGGATGGGGGGGGGATGGGGTTGGTGGGGGGGGATGGGGTGGGATGGGGGTGGGGGGGTGGGATGGGATGGGGTGGGATGGGGTGGGATGGGATGGGGGGGATGGGATGGGATGGGGTGGATGGGATGGGATGGAGTGGGATGGGATGGAATGGGATGGAATGGGATGGAATGGGATGGAATGGGATGGAATGGGATGGGGGGGGGGATGGGTGGGATGGGGGTGGGATGGGGATGGGGAGAACAACGAGGTTGTGGTTGGGATTGGAATGGGGATGGGATGGGAATGGGATGAGATGGATACAGATGGGATGGGGGTAGGAATGAGGTTGTGGTTGGGACCGGGGTGGGGATGGGAATGGGAGATGAACCTACCGGGTTCGGTGCCGGGGCTTTGGGGGGGCTGGGGGAGGGGGGGGGTGATCCGCTGTGCGTTCTAACAGCGTTCCCAAACACGCGGCTCTCTCACCCCTTGGCCACAGCATCACTCCCTGAAGTAAAACACGGAATCCTGTCCCCTCCGGGGCTGAGCTGCTGGGAGACAGCACCGGCGCTGCTCCCGCACCCCCGGGGGCTGCAGGAAAACGGACCCCTCGTCCCCCCCCCCGTGCGGGTGATGGTACAGCTCCAGCTGCGCAGTGCCTCTGTACGGATGCTCAGCTGTGCAATTGCACACCCAGCCGTGCAAACACCCGGAACGCACACACACCCAGCTGTGCAACACCCGGAGTGCAATGCCGGCCGTGCACACGCCCCATTCCGCCCCTCCCCCCCCCGTCCCCGCCATGCCCCGCTCGCTATGACTCTTCATTTTCCCCCCCCCATTCCCTCCCTCTCTATGGTCGCATCCACCCAGGCTCCGCCCCCCGGCCGGAAAGATCACCAATAGCGAACCGCGGATTGAGCGAAAGACAGCGGCGTTGACCAATGGGAGGAGGGAGGGGGCGGGGACGGCGGCGCGGCGGGGGTTTGAGGCCGAGGCCGAAAGCAGCGCCGGGTGTGGGGGTGTCCGTACGGCCGGCATCATGGTGGGTGCCCCGGCGGTGGGGAGCGGGGTCCGCCGGGCTCCGGGATGAGCCAAAAAACTGCGTGTGGGAGCTGGGGGGGGGCCCGCAGCGGCTTCTTCAGCCCGGGGCAGCGCGGTGGGGGGAGGGCCTCAATGTGGGGATGCGTAAAGCAGAGGGGTGGGGGGGAGGGGCAGGGGCTGAGTGCCCTGTGTGGGCTTTGGGGGGGGGGAGGGGCAGGGCTGAGTGTGTCCTGTGGGGCTTTGGTTCGGGGGGGGGTAAAAGGTCTGAGTGTGCCCTGTGGGGCTTTGGGGGGAGGGGGGCAGGGCTGAGTGTGTCCCTGTGGGGCTTTAGGGGGGGGTAAAAGGTCTGAGTGTGCCCTGTGGGGCTTTGGGGGGAGGGGGCAGGGCTGAGTGTGTCCTGTGGGGCTTTAGGGGGGGGGGGAGGGGCAGGGCTGAGTGTGTCCTGTGGGGCTTTGGGGGGGGGGGAGGGGCAGGGCTGAGTGTGTCCCTGTGGGGCTTTGGGGGGGGGGGGGAGGGGCTGAGTGTGTCCTGTGGTGGCTTTAGGGGGGGGGGGAGGGGCAGGGGCTGAGTGTGCCCCGTGGGCTTTGGTGGGGTAAAAGGGCTGAGTGTGCCCCCCTGGGGCTGTGAGGGGGGGGGAGGGGGCAGGGCTGAGTGTGCCCTTTGGGGCTTTGGAGTGGGGGTCATAGTCCATGTAGGGCTGGGGGGGGTTTGGGATGTGTGTGGCTGTACCCCCCCTCCCCTTTGCTGTGCTGTACCTGCTGCCTTTTTCTTGCAGTCGATTATGTCATATAACGGCGGGGCCGTGATGGCCATGAAGGGGAAGAACTGCGTGGCCATTGCCGCCGAGCCGCCGCTTTCGGGATCCAGGCGCAGATGGTCACCACGGACTTCCAGAAGATTTTCCCCATGGGAGAAAGGCTGTACATCGGGCTGGCAGGCCTGGCCACCGACGTGCAGACGGTGTAAGTGGTGCTCTCCCAGCTGCACGTCCCCAGGATGAGCCTGGAGAGGTGTATTTGCAGGAGCACAGAGTGGTAGTGCTCCTCTGCTCTCCCTTCATTGGGGTTTATGGGGCTGTTGCCCCCACACGGGGAATTGCACCTGGGGTACCTGCCTGTCTCAGGCACACATCAGGAGCAGCCAGCATCTCTCTGAGCAGCTCAGGTGAAGATGAAAGCAAAAGGAACCTGCTTGGGCCTTAACACTGCCGCTCCTCTCTTCTTGCAGGGCCCAGAGGCTGAAGTTCAGGCTGAACCTCTACGAGCTGAAGGAAGGAAGGCAGATCAAACCTCAGACTTTCATGAGCATGGTTTCCAATCTGCTCTACGAGAGGCGGGTAACTGTCAGACAGCTGAGTGCTGTTCGTGTCTTAGCAAAGGGTGCAGCAGTTGGAGTTTATCTGATTCTAGAGAGCTGGGAGGGTTCCTTGGAAAGACTTTTCATGTGAGAAAAGGGAACTTTCATTTACTGACAATGTTCTCTTCAGTTTCTTTGTCAAATAATGAGTTCTGCTAAAATACCCCACTAGCTGGGCAAGCTTATTCACTTTGCCACGTATAAACCGTTGTGAGATGCTCCTACATTGACCTGAAAGGTTCCCCCACCAAAAGTGCCCGTGGGATACTTTCCTCGTGTGGATGTTTGCGTGCGACCTGGAGCTGTTTCCAGGTGTTTTGTGCTCTGCTTTTCCTCCCAGGTTTGGACCTTACTACACAGAACCTGTCATTGCTGGCCTGGACCCCGTAACAGCACGAACCTTTCATCTGCTCCCTGGACCTGATCGGCTGCCCCCATGATTACTGAGGACTTTGTGGTTAGCGGCACCTGCTCGGAGCAGATGTATGGCATGTGTGAGTCCCTCTGGGAGCCCGATATGGTGAGTGAGGCAGCCAGGTTCCAGCCAGACCCTGGGCTTCTGCCTCCCTGGAGGAGCAGGGAGGAGCTCGGATGGACAGCTCTCTCCTTGAGTGACTTGGGAGAAGAAAGGCTGCAGCTCACAGCAGCCTGCAGGAAAACGCTTGCAGCATCTTGCTGATGTTTGGGAGGGGTGACAAAATCTCATGGCTCAGTTCTTGGACCGACTAAAAGAGCTTCCTTTTCCTTCAGGAACCTGATCACCTGTTTGAGACCATCTCGCAGGCCATGCTGAACGCAGTGGACAGAGATGCCATATCTGGCATGGGTGTGGTAGTACACATAATGTGAGTGCTGCTCTCTTTTCCCTTCCAAACAGAGGTAGACTTTAACAACCTGTGGGTTCCAATCAGTCGAAGGATTGGCTTTCCAGCCATCCAGGCTTGTTCCTTTTCAACAGTATTCTTACACAGTTATTAAGTGGTTTATTTCCCACACGTAAGCTCGCTGCTGCTACAGCTGCAGCAGTTAACTCTGGAGTTCACCTCTCACTGCAGTGGCACTGAGCAAGAAGAGAATGCTCTTTGCCACAGCAGGATGTGGGGGCTGCCTTTCTGGCTGCAGTGAGAGCTTATTGTCATGGCAAAATTTGCCTGCTCAGCCCCACCTGGGGCACAGTGGCAGGAGGAGGGGGTTTGCTGAGTTCTGACAGCCACCTTCCATGACTGTGCACGCTGCGCCCTGCGAGGAAAATGATGATCTGCATGGAAGCACCCAACACTGATCTGCTCACAGTCTTCTCTGTGTCTCTTTAGCGAAAAAAGACAAGATCACCACCCGCACTCTGAAAGCCCGCATGGATTAGCCCAGCACAGCCGTTCCTGCGTCCTCTCAGCCCAGTTTGCGTGCAAGTTCTTTTTTTTTTTTTTTTAATAAAACTCTGTATTGTAATGAATTTTCCTTTTTTCTCGAGTGTGATAAAAGTCCTCATCTCTAAAGCTATGGGAAGGAGCTCGGCTTTCACACGCTAGCAGAGCTTATCTTTCTCGTATTCCTCAGTCCACCCCTATGGGCAGCACCTCCTGGCAGCTCTGAGGTGCAGCCCTCAGGAGCTCAGAGTGCTCTTCCAGCTGTGCTGAATCTGGGACTGAAGACCTCCACACCCCCCCCCAGCATCAGAACATCCCCCAGAGGACGGCAGCGAGGAACCCACGTACACAAAGTTTTCATTTTATTATTTCTTTTCTCTGCTTGGAGACTCATCTCGTAACATGCATGCATTTCAAAACAGTAACAGTGTCTCAAACTGCTCCTAGCAAACAGACAAGCACAGAGGACTTAAAATTCCTATTTAAAAAAACAAAACAAAACAAAAAACAGCAGTGGAAAAAACCAAAACAAAACCTAGAATGCATCGTTATTCTTTTTTTTTTTTTTCCGTTTGAAACTTAATTTATTCACATTTGTTTTCAGTTGCACTGATGAGCCCTGCCCCCCCCCCCCCCTCCCTTCCCCCCACCCCCCCCCAGGATCTGTGTGTTAAATGCCACAGCTCTGATCTGCTGCTCTGTGCAGCTGAACCAGGAGCGGTGCAGGTGGGGAGTGGTGAAAACCAAAGCCACGATCAGCAGTGGGGAGTTGGTTCCCCCCAATGCTTCACTGCTGTTCCACGCTGAAAAAAGAGCGAGGAGGGGCAGCAGTGGCTGACAGAGAGCGGAGAGTGGCTCTGAAGGAGAAGGGCGAGGTGACAGCCAACCTGAAACCGTGTTTGGTGGAGGGGGAGGAGATGCTGCTGTCACAGAGATCCACCTCAGATCAGCTGCACGCTGTCACAAACCCCGGTTTGGTACACTGCTGACTTCCGAAGGGTTTGTGCCACCTCGGGGAGGGATGCAGCTCCAAGGGAGGCCTCGGTAAAGACTGCACAGCAGTCACAGGACGGGGAGGCAGCTGCTGGCTGAGATGAAGGCAGTCCCTATGGCCCCGCAGCCACCAAACTGCCTCGCTGTGCTCCTGGGGGGGGGGTGGCTGTGGTCAGAGCTCACTCCTGGGGGCTGTGCTGTGCCCTGGAGGGAAGCACGGGTCCTCTCCCAGCTCCCACTGCCACTGCTCGTGCACAGAGCAGCACGCTGTGCCCCAGCACTGACCCACAGTGGGGGTGCTCCCTCCTAAACCCCCCCCTCTCCCCCCCCCCCAGGACACGCAGCTCCCACGCAAGGCCTTTCATATTGCACCAGCAGAGCAGTGCAGCACCCAACCTTCCCCACCCCCTCTCCCTTTTGCCCTAGGACCTCTCTCTTAAGCAAGCTCGAAACTCAAAGCAGATCTCAGTGCTCGCAGTTCAGCACATCAGGGCCACGCTGAGACAGAGTGCACGTCCCACAGCCCTCCCCTGCACCAAGCTGCACATCTACACACACAGCTACCTACGTCCAGCACACTACAACTAAACTCACACCAGCAACAGACAACAAACGAGCACGAGCAGCTGTGAAACCAGAAAGGAACGGGCTACGCTTTCTTCTTAAATACTCGAGTTAAAAAAAAACAAAAACAAAAACGAATGACCTAAAATAAGATTAAAAAAAAAAACAAACAAAAACGAACAAACAAAAGTCCCTTTAAAATAATAATAAAAAAGAAACCACGCGAATCTTTGCAGCTTCACCTCTTATTCTGGTAATAAAAATACTGCCTAGAAACGAAAATGAGCATTCTGAACGTCGGCGCTGCCCCTCTGAATGTAAACAATACCCCACATGATCCCATTAATCAGAAGTCACACACCTGGGAAACATCCTTACGAGGCCACAGCCTCCAGCCACAACTGCAGCTCCGTCAGAGTGGGGTAAAACAACACAGCCCAGCACCCGCAGCCCACCGATCCCCCTCTCTCCTCCCCATCCTTCCCCCTCCCCCCCCATACACACTCTCCTCTTCTGTGATCATAAATACGTGACATAAAAGGATGCTCGGTTTAAAAGGAGCTGCCCGGGGGAGCAGCAAAGCTTACGGGGCCAAAGCTGCGGATCCAACGCACGTCTTTAAAAAGGGAGAAGAACGAAAAGGGATCCGTTGTTTCACTTCTCATGGACAGTCGACGTTAAGTGCTTCTTTTCTTTCTCTTTTCGGCTACAGCAACCAACATAATGCCCACAAAACCACGCTGGCCGCTGCCCTCCCGTCCTCTCTTCTTTTTTTAGAGCTGCCCCACACCTCAAAGGGAACAGCCCAAAAATGAGCACAAAGATCCGGATCCCTCTGTGAGCCCCAGCGGCCGTTCCCGACTCCTATTTACAGTGTGCCTCTATGGGCTGAAGCTCGAGGCCCTTCTGTCCCCTTTCCAAGCTGAGAGAGCGGCGGCGTTCACATCGCAGCACGAGAACAGCCCCCACCCCACGGGAAGGGCCGGGACACAACGAGCACCAGAGATCCCCCAAAAGGAGCGAGCTCCGCAGCACCGCGGCCATCCCGGAGAGCTCCGTCCCGAAACAAAGGCATGTGTGAAAAGAAACCCAACAGTTCAAGGCAGAGAAGCAACGCGTTTCGACGGCGAGAGCTTTGTTCGAGACGCTGAATCCTGCTGAAAAAGGAAATGTACCGAGGAACCCAAAGGACGGAGCTCGGGACAAAGAGGATGCTGCCCAGTCACACCAACCAGCTCCAGGGGGGGGAACGTGCCTTCCCTGCTGCTCAGAGAGGAGCCCACAGCTCCGGGCATGGCAGAAACAAACCCACACATCCCCATCTGTGGGGCAGAGAATTCAAGCACCTGCTGCAGCCAACAAGGAAGACGGGACGCGAGCGAGATGAACACTGGCAGAACCACGATGTGAAGCTACGAACCTAAGAGACACGGCGAGTCCCGACTGAGGAGCGTGGGGAAAGGTTCCAGGCAGTCAGGTGTCAGCCCCAACCCGCAGGGACACAGGGCTTGCTTTTCCTTTCACACAGCCATCACGGCCAGACAGTTCAAAGCACGGTGGGTCCGAGCGCATCACCACCCAACGTTGACTTCTCACCTCGTTGTCTTCAGGCTCCAGCAGCTAACACCTCTCTCAGCGACCATCTCTGGCAGATGTTCATTCCCCTCCTCCTTCTCTCAGATCAAGTGCAGTTACAAAAACCCCACGTTTCTGTCAATATTTAACCAAGAGATATAAAGTGTCCCAGTCTGAATTTACCTAAAGTTCAGCGGCTCCTCCTGCTCAGAGTGATACTTCCCATCCTCGAGACGGTGAGCTACTTTCCTTCCAATTCCTAGCACGAGTACAAGGGCTCGTTTGCCTTTCTTGCAAAGACAATTTGATGATCGTTAATTAAAAAAAAAAAATAAGCAGTTTGTGGAATCAGGCACTGCTTTACTCCAGTGACACTTCTGCGGGAGTCCCTCGGTCAGAGAGGAGGAAACGCCATCAGGAAGAGCAGTGCTGCAAACAATGCACTTTGCTTGTTTTAAAAAGCCCTCGAATTGACGTCTGGGCACTTCTGTAACAAATCCCCCACTCTCTCCCACCCGGGTGAGGTGGGTCCTCGGAGGGTGCACCGAAAATTGGTTTTCTCTGAAGTTCACGCAGTGCCACGCATTCATTCTTGCTCTCTCTCACACACACACACACACACACACACACACACACACACACACACACACACACACACACACCCCACGTGCTGCTACAGTGTCTGTTGTAGTGTCACAGGCTGCGTTCTCTGCTGGGAAGTAGCCCCTCTTTCTCCTCTCGTCCCGCTGGAGGCTGAAGATGACTATGTCAGGATATTGGACATAAATTCGTTGAAGCGTTTGGAGTACTGCTCCGGGTTCACGGTGGAGATCTCTGCCCCAGCCTGCAAGGCAGAGAGGAGAGTCAGAGAGCACAGAGCCCACAGCGGTGCCACAGGGGGAGGAGGAGGAGGACAGCAGGGAGCTCTGCTGAGAGAGACCCACTGCAACTCCTAGGACAAGCTGACAGCTGGAGAGGCCTGGAAAGATCCCCAAGGATCTGGAGTTTCAGCTCCAGCTGCATCTCCCACAGCCCACCAAGTCAGAGCTTTGGAGCTGTTCCCTTAGAGATGTGGAACGACTGTGACAACTCCACGTCCCAGTGAACTGGGACTTTTTTGGAGCTCCTGCCTGCACCCAGAGCATTCCTGCTCCACCAGGCTGCTGCTGCCACGCAGGGAACTGGGGTGAGTGAGGGAAGTGCTGCTCTTGGACATCCAGACTGGGAAGCACCACGCACACACGCAGGCATGCAGGCAAAGCAGAAGCCCCAAAGCCCACCCTCCCTGCGGGGAGCAGGCTGCTTACCCCATGTTTCACTGTTTTGGCAGCATGTGCAGCTTTCTTCTTTGCATCGTATGGCGTAAGAATGTCTATAATGGCCATGAAGTACACTTCCTTCTTGGGGGCACCTAGCAAGGCAAGAGAGTTGCTAGCACACCCTGAGCTGTCAGCAAAGCCCAGTTGCAACCCCTCCTTGAGAAACAGCAGAGAAAGCAAGGCAGGGGGAGCTCTGGAAGGGCAGAAGAGAATGATTGGAAACCGCACACCAGAGACCCACGGGTTGAGCAAGCATCACTTCCAACATTCAAACTCACACCACCTGCAGCCCAGGATTGCACAGGAGAGACACTCAGAGAGAGTTTCTCTCTCTCTCTCCGTGGACAGCCCTCTGTTCCCTTCAGCTCAAGCAGATCACAGGACCCCTCCTCTGCCCTCCACACCTTCAGGACAACACCCCACCATAACTCACTGTCGTGGCTTTTCATGGCGTAGACGTCGACAGAAGGATCAAACTCTCCGGGCCCGAAGAAGCGAGGGTAATTGAGGAGGTTTCCAGGGCTGTCCGGGGGGGTTCCATACGAGGAGATGGGGTTTCCTCCGAGACCATCGTTCTCACACTCCTCGTCCTCTGCCCGATCCTCCACTTCCATCTCTTCCTGCTCCGCTCGGTCAACATCGTGGATCCCAACCAGCAGGCTGTAGTCCATAATCTTCAGCTGAGCTAAGAACTGGGAGAAAGAAATGAGAGTAACGATACTCGTGTGAGATCACAAATCCTGCCCTACCTTCCCGGTATCCCCCTAAGAGAACACAGCATTTAAACCCATATTAGTCCCCACAGAATGCTCCTCGGCTGCCAGCAGAATCCTGACCACATTTGCGTGTCTTTCTGACCACATCTGGGCCAGGTGGTGCACGGTGAGGATTCAGTGATGGGAGGCACAGTCAGACTAAGAGCCATCATCTCTCAGGAAGCTCTACCTCCACGTCTCGCTTCAGCTTTTCGAGGAAGTTCTTCTTGCTCTCTTCCCCAACGTGCAGCTTCTGTCCCTCGTTCAAGAAGTCGTTGTCTTTGAACGTTGGCAGGTCCTTGGCCTGGAACAAGAAGCCCGTGTCAGATTCCCAGACCCCTGGAGGACAGCGGGTGCACTGATCCCTCAGCACTACACCCACTGCTCAGCATGGGGCATCACTGGAATCTGTTCTTTACACCTCATCCCCTCCTCTAATCAGGAAACAGCAGCATGTGGAGCACGACGTTTGTCAATGAGCACCCCAGGGGACGAAGGGAAGCACAGAGTACAGCTCAACTTTAAGGATTGCTGGGAAGAAGAGCTGCAGGCTGAATGCTTGACAGCTGGGCTCCGGCCCAGCCAGCTCCCAGAATAGAAATGCATCCTGTTGCTTTCTTCCTGGGGTCGGGGGAATGAAAAACAAAACAATTCTTTCCCGAAAGACTCGAGGAGAAGAAATTAAAACCACAGCTTTGAGGAATTCGTCTGCAGAGGACCCTGAGGAGTTCTTCTCAGGGATATGGGAGGACTACAACCCCTTTGTGCAGCTGGGAATTCAATTATTCTCTTCTTAGAATGATATACGAGCGCGGTGGCTTTATATAGATCTAATGTGAATGGTCTGAGACAAACTGCATAAGCAGAAAAAGCCAGAGACTAAACAGGCAGCGAGCCAGGGACGTTTGGGCACCACGAAGCCGTGCCTCGATGCCAGAGCTTTTGGTGTAAATGGAACTTCCTTTCCTCACGCCAGGGACTCGTTTTAGGGCGAGCTGCAGCAGATTTACTCTGCGCTCCCAAACCTGCAAAGCTCACGTGCAAAAAGGTGCGGGTTCAACAGGGCTTTTCACAACAGTGTCAGAGCCAAAGCTGTGCAGGGGTAGAACTCTCAGTCATGAGCTCCCCTCATGGCAACAGAACCCGGATTTACAAACATGCTGAGATGTGCCAAGAATCCGAGAGGAGCTGGTCTGCTAACTGCTGGGCTGCCTCAGTTCCATACACTGGGGGGTGCTATGAAGAAATCCTTCCATAACGGCACTGCTGCACTAATGTGGGCTTTGCTACATTTGGGGTCATCTCCCAAGAGGTTTCCCCCCACTCCTGGCAGTGTCAGTGTAACAGTGCACCACCTCTTCCTGTGTGTTTCTGGGAACAGCCTGGAGGTTGGGGCTGGAGTGGTGTAGCACACAGGGCCTGCTTCGCTTCCCCTGCTCAGAACCCCTTTGGAAGAGGGAGGTCAGCTGGATCCCACCTGCTCCCCAGCATCAGGAGGAAGGGATGGCTGCACAGCCACGTTCCGTACCTTCTCCTTATCACTTGCTTCCCTGGACACCGTTGAGCCCTAGCAAAAGAAAGAGAACGTGGTTGCATTCCCAAGGAACTGACACCTTTAAATTCATACCTGAGACAGAGTTACAGACCTCCCCGGTGCACTACCACTCGGGACAAGGGGACAGAATGATATCAGAACCTTAAGCAAAGCCCTACACAGAGCCCCCAGAACCCGACCCCCTGAACAAAAAGCAAAGCCCAGGACCCCTCTCTCTGGTTACAGAGACCATCCCTCCCCCTGCAGGGGGCCCTGCTCCCACCCTCACCTTCAGGTCGTATTTTCGGTGCACCGTCAGCCTGTGGCTGAACACGTTCCTGGTAACCACCATGTAGGTTTCCACTCCATCCACGGTGAGCCGGTACATGCCGAGGAACTGGGGCAGAAGGGTGTTCCCATGACACTCCACTATGAACTGGAGGGATGCAGGAAGGGAAGGGCAGAGAAAGACAGCAGTGTCACACAAAACCCATCGCTGGTGGAACACAAGCTCAGCAAGAAGCTGATGGGGAAGCTTCCAGCTCCAGCCACCTGACACCGATCAGAAAGGAAAGGAGGCTTGCAAATGGCTCTTAGCATCTCAAGAACAACAAGCTGGGACATGGCAAGACACCTCCACGTTGCCAGCCCTCAGCTGAGACAGAGCAGCTTAGTGTGTGCTCCCACCACCTGCTCAGGGAGAGCCTGCTGACAGCAGCAGCTAACGTCACCTCTCGTGGTCACATGGAAGTGAAGTGCAGATGGACTGGCAGATAACATGGACAAGGCCAAAATGTTTCCACCTGTGTCATTTGCCTCCTCTTCCTTGCTGCAAGCCACTCTCTCCTCCCCCTGCCCTGTTCCCTTCAACAAAGTCTAATTCAAAGCATCAAATCAGCATCGTGTTCACGAGCCTCAGGTAACAGTAATCCATAATTCATGGCTGTAAAGCACAGGGTGAAGGACTCAGCACTGTGAAGGAGCAGGGAGATGTGCCCTCATTGCCTCTCAGGTGCTACAGAACACCGCTTCCTTCTGCTGTCTGCAAGCTCTGCCAGGCAGCTTGCTGTGATCCAAACCAAGCTGCTCCCAAAGCGTGTGTCACTTCCCCCTCCCCAGGGCTGCAGACTCACCGTACCTGGTGGTACTTCTTTAGGATGTTGTGCATCTCTGCCACGTCCTCGCTTGACACGGCCTTAATGACAAACCTCCTGTCATAGGTGGTGAGGAAGCGGGCCCCGCATCGGCCCTGGCTGTCGCTGTTCACCGGAGCACTTCGGGTCACCGAGTTCTGAGGGAACCAGAAACAAAACCGTGAGGAGGAGAGGCAGGAGCTGCCACCTCCCTGGGGAAGGAAGAAGAGCAGACTCAGAAAGCAGGTGGGTGCCCAGGAGCACTGCCTTCACACCCTCACCTCCACCCTTAGCACCAAAACACCACAGCACCACTGGAAAATCCCATGTTCCCAACTCCAGCACCCATTCAGGAGCTGTTCTGAACCCCCCCGGGACCCCAAAAGATCCTCCAATCGCCCTACAAAGCAGCTCTCTGCACCAGGGCACACAGGTACATGTGCAGGGGGTCCTGAATATGACCCCACAACCCCCCCAGGCACAGTGTCACGCGTGTGCCACACTGCCCAGGGGGGTTGTGGGGTCTCCTTCTCAGGAGATATTCAGGACCCCCCTGGACTCGTACCTGTGTGTCCTGGTGCAGGGAGCTGCTTTCTAGGGGGGTGGGACTCGAGGATCTCTGGGGGTCCCTTTCCAACCCCTACGATTCTGTGTGTCACATGTGCGTGGATTCACTCCCCCTTTGCATCACACCTGCTTTGTTTTCCTCTCCCTGTGCTCCATCTGATCACGTTGTTGCAGTTCATGAGCACACATACGGCCGCAGCGCACCGACAGCTCGCTTTAATCACCCCTCACCTCAAAACCACAACAGCCTTTCTTGCCGTGGAGATGGGAAGCAGAAATTACGACCACATATGGACATTACCAAACTCGCAGCCCTGAGGTTTACTTAATTCCCTTCCTGTCATTCCCACCTCCTCCGGAGCTGGGGTGTTATGTTTCGCCTCCTGGCTCGACTCCCGCTCCAGCCAGCACGTTTTACCCAACAAATTCAGCTCAATGAACGTTTTCTGCTTTAGCTAGACACTTCCAACAGCTCTGCTCAAGGTGGGAGAAACAATCCTTTGTCCCCTTGGTCTGGGAAGAAGGGGCAGAGGAAAGGATGCAGGTGCTGCACATCTGCTCCGATCACTGCCAGCCCCCAGGTCCTGCCTGCCTGCAAACATCTGCTGCCTCCTGTTCCATGCCCAGACTGAGCTCTGTGAAACAAGGATCACTTTCTCACTCTGCAACTGCCCACTGCCCGGCCCAGTGAGACCCATCCCATGGCTGAGAGCCCTCAGAACGATGGGAAACCCATTCACACTGCCATGATAAGCCCTTCCAAACCAACCACCAAAAAAAAGGCTGGTGTTGTCGTTTCTCCCCCAGTCTGGTTATTCCGTCACAGTAAAACAAGTCAGGAAAGCAAGGAGAGGATAAGAAATGGTACCTGGTAGTCCTGGTCATCGATGCCAAACCTTTCCCGGAGGTTTCGGAACACCAGAGGACAGTACTCCTTGAACTTAAAGCGACTTGGCAAGTTTTCCCTAAGGCAGAGGGGAAGAAATACTCTTGTCAATGATCAACTCGTGAAATGAAACAATCCTTCCCCCATTCCAGCACCGACCATGCGGGATCCCCCAGCACAGCTCTCCCATGAGCATCACTCCTCTGGATGCCTACAGCCCACAGAAGCACAGTTACAGCTGCGTCGTGAGGCTCACACTTACTTGTTGAACAGATGGTTGTCCACCTTGATCTTACTGTAGGCTTTAAAATCATCAGGCATTAACATGACAGGGACCGGGACATTGCTGAGTTCATTGATCTGAAAGAAAAAGGAAATTGAGATGCAGAAGCCCAAACTCCACCGCCCTCCATTTACCACCAATGGGTTTATGGAGATGTCGAGTGCCCCACAACCTGTTTTGGGAGCCATATAACCAATGCTGTGGTTGCAAGGCACAAAAGCACCCCCAGCTCTTGCATCTCGTCACCCAGGACGGACACAAAAGCTACGACTGCTTCACCTGTAGCTTGGTTTCCAACTGAGCCACCCAGCTCAGCTATGATGCACCAGAACCCCCAGAGCAGCACATTTTTTAAGTTCCTTTTCTGGGGACGGCCTCAGCACCACTCATTCACAGGGACTTCAGAGGGATCAGTGCCACCCAACTCACGTTCCCATCGTTACCACTCCAAGGGGGGACGGAGCAAAACACAGCAGCAGCTTGGCTTGGCCTGGAGCAAGGCTTGCAATGCATCCCAGCACCCAAACCCAGGCAGCTCAGGGTTGTGTGTGCATCCCCTGGGGGATGGGGCCCAAGGATACGGGCTCTGCTTCCAGGATCCCCCCCCCCTTGCACACATCAGGATGTGCAATGCACACGAAGGTGCTGCCACATCTCCACCAGAGAGGTGCAAGAGGACGTGAGAAAACAACGACGTGTGGCACACTGCTCCCTGCAGGTGCTGGGGAGGTCCTGGCTCCAGAGAAGTACACGAGAGAGCCTTTCACACGTGGGTATTTTTCACATCCTCCCCCCGCCGTTACAGAGCAGATTTCACAAACGTCAGACTGGGAAGAAAGACACACACACACGGCGAAGAGAAAAGATGACTATTTTCAGAGACAGCCATCCCACACAACAGATAAGCGGAAAGCAAAGCAGCCACTGCTCTGCTGAAAGCAGAGCCCGTGCTCCTCGGAGCCCAGCCCAGCACTGAGGAGCACGAAACGCTCCCACAAAGCGCTTTGGGGTGGACAGAGAATGCCATAACCCCACAGTAATTAGAAATAAATCACAAATAATAACACCACAGGCCTCCCATCGCTCGCAGCAGGAAAGCCAGCACCCAGTTCTGCAACCGAGGGCTCAGTGAGGTGGAGGGAGGGAGAGAAAACAGCTCATCCTGCTCCAAGCCACCAATTACTGCTGTCTAACAGCAGGGGAAGCCCGGCAGCACAGCTCTGCCGACACGCCTGCTCTCTCAGCCCTCTTCTCTGCGGTGGGAAGGCACAAACAAGCTGTTATCAGCTCGTTCCAGCGTGGAGGAAGGGTGCTGAGACGGAGAGGGAGAGGCACTTTGGAGATTTTTCTCCTCCCTGCCAGAAATCGAGACGCAGACGGTAGCAAAGCGAGATGTCACGACGTCTCCCGATGTCCTCGTTTCTGCCAAAGCAGAAACCTCAAAGCAAACGTTGTACCTGTTGCGAGACTGGCAGAAATAGAGCCAGGCTGCCTCGTCTCGTTTTAAAAGATGCTCTCACGCTTCTTCCCAGCGTACAACAGCCAAAGAAATCCCCCCTGCAGAAGCCTCTCCCCCTTCCAGCTGCATGCAGCAGAGACTTCTGGATGCTTCGGGATTCCTGTGCTGGAGGAGAAGGGGGGAAGGAAGGGATTGGTACTGGACGTGCAAAGGGTCACCTCCTCAAATGAGAGCAGCACTGCTCCATAGGGTTCCTCTCCATGACACATTTCAGCCTCTGTCACCTTCAGCTCCGTGATGCTGGCTTTACTGACCACCAGTGATGTCCCTGTGCCACCAAAGCCAACTCCTTCAATACAACACACACCCCTCACTGCTCGGGGACAGCTGCTGGACTCAAGGGGCCAGGAGAGATTCTGTTGCAAAACCTGACTGCAGCCTCAAAGTGGCAATGACCATCAGCAAATTGATGAGAAAATGTGATTTGTTTACTAACAGGATCCAGCTGATGGAGCGTGAGAGCCTGCTCTCCAGGATTCTTTACAACAGGAATTTACTTTGCTCCTCTCTAAGCCTTTCAGCCCCACATCTCAGAGTGTGTTCTGAAGGGTACCTCCAGGGCAGGAGGTAACAGACACACAGCAAAAATCACAACGGCACAGAGCAAAGCCACATACATGCAGCAGAACTTCACAGCTGCTCTGCACAGGACAGCTCTTAGAGGAAAAAAAAGACTATTTTCCATGAACTAGAGCATGATTAATCAGTGTGGGAGCTAACAGAACCTCTGTGCGATGCCGGGGATGTGGGGATCTTGCAGCCAACAGCTTCTATCAGTGCTCCGGGGACACCAGCACGTGTTAAGAGAAGAAAGCAGCCCTGAGTGACAGCAAACACCTCTTCAAAGCATGCTGGAGCCTGCTGGACAGCACAGGTCCAGGAGGTGTGTCCCCATCACCACAAGGGATGAGGAGCTTGGAGCCTGCTTTAACAGAAGGTCCTGGGAGCTCAGAGCCTGTGGCCTCCATCGTTAGCACCGGTTCTCATCACCACTGCCATATGCTGCACACTCCAGAGGTCAATCAGAGCCAGGGCAGACAGAGAGTGCTGGGAAGGCCAAACACACACTGCTTCCCCTGCGCCAGCACTGATTTACAGCTCTTAAAGGTTTGATACGTGGCAGATGCTGCTCTGGCTGAAGTTAACATGGCAACACCAAAACCAACGCCGCGGAGAAGGGAGAAGAAGCGTGCTGCAAATCCCAACGCTGCTCCTTCCCCTGAATACTAAAGAGCTACGTGCTGTGCTGGCTGGCACCACTCCTGCAGGTCCTGGCAGAGCAGCAGCAGCAGCAACCAGAGCCCCCAGGTCAGGGCTGTGTGGGGCAGACCCACACTGCCAGCAGAGATCTGCGGGAGTGGGATTTCTTTAAGGCCATCCCCACCTACAGAGCACAGAGGAGCGCTGTCACGCCGCAGACACCTCTGCTCACAGCAGGGTCCCCTCTCACAGCCACCCCAGCAGTCAGCACCGTACAACCGTTTCTATGGTTTCCTGAGCATCACACAACAGCGCCGCATCCGTCCCGGTGCTCCCTGCGAAGATGGCTTCTTCCTCCCTCCCTTCCTCCCTCCCAGCACCACCCGACCTTCCCTCTGCCACGAGGAGCATCTCCTCTCCCAGCGCCATGACAACAGCACACACAGCACAGCTGCCCCAGGAGCCGTCTCCACGCTCACTGAGTTCTACATCGCTTATGGAAAACATCACAAACCCAAAGGTGAACCCCTCGTGGCCCCGATCCCTCTTATCTGCACAAGCTTTCCCAGCTCCTCTCCACTACAATGGCTTTCTGGCTCCAGATTTGGCTGTCACAGCGATACCACCCACATTCGTCCGTGTTCAGCCGCACCCGCGCGATGCTCTGAGCTCAAGCTCTGGCTCGGGAGCACCAGGACAGCAGAGAGCCAGCTCACAATTTACACAGGAACACAGAGCTGCTGTTCCAGAAACCAGTTCCCGTGCTCCAAGCTAACATCACTGCTGCTGATCTTCTCCAGACCATCGCTGCCTGCGCTCGCACCAGCTGCTTGTTTAAACACAAGGCAGGGCCGTGCTGCTGCCAGACTCGGTTAATGGACCCGAGGGAATGTCTTCAGTCAACAGAGATGGTGGATTGCATAAAATGGTTGTTTGTTTGATTTATCCACGAAGAAGTTCATCTCCACTGCGAGCGTTCCTGACGGAATCGTGCTGAGAGCGGCGCGGCCTCGGGATCTGCTCGGCCACAGAAAGCTGTGCACCAGAAACCAAAGGTGAAACGACCCCGGCACAGACTTTAAGCAATCCCACCTTCCACACGAGCAAGGCACCGCCAGCATCTCCTGGGAGCGGACGGGGATGAGCAGCTGCTCTTGTGTTGAGCAAACACAAATAGTTTGGCTCACAGCCTGCCCTGCTCCACCCCTCGGGTGCTCACCCGCTGCAAACCGAGCCCGGCAGCAGAGCTGGAGGAATGGGAGCTGGGGAATCCCGGCTGCCCGCACCAGGGGGAGGAGGAGGTCACAGCTGAGATGTTCTCAACCCTTTTGCAGCTCCTTGGGATACGGTCCTCGTTGCTGGCAGCAGCTCCTTCACAATGTGCACCTGATATCACGGGTACGGGCGCAGAGCTAGCGAGGAGAACTATCAGCTTGCAGAAATATTTCGCAGCCAAACGGTCCCGAAGTTACAGGCCCTGATCCAGAGCCTAAAAAAGACACCAGGCCGCCCCCACCAGCCACAAAAGAGGGCGAGCTGGCAGCCAGCAGCCCTGAGAGGCCACAAATGGAAAATGAGAGAAGCCCCATCAGCCTCCATGCTTCTTTGGGGCTCCTAATCAATGCCCGGCCCAACTCATTACCCCGCTTCCAAGGCAAGGAGCAGCAAGCACTGGGAGCACCCTCTGGCTCCGAGAGACAACAGCACTGAGCTCCATCTGGATGATCTCCTCCATCATCAAGCAAGCTAGAAACGCAATCCTATTTTCCCCAAAGCGTTGTTTATTCCTGCAAAATCTAAGCCCAGCTGGAGAAAGGGATCTAAGAAACACCCGTCAAGCCAATGCAGAGATGAGCACCTCTGAGCCTGAAGGTGCGTTCATTTCGGAAGGGATGAGGTTTCTTAATTTCAACCACCTGAATATCATCCGTCACCCACATCCCAAAGAGCGCAGCCAAAGCCAGACCTCACTTCCAGCACGAGGATCGCCCCCAAGCCGCAGAGAAAAGGTTTCCAGAGGAAGAGAGAAGGATGATTTTAGGAATGGAGCTGGGATGCAGCACAGAGCTGCTCCCTTGCTCCATCCCAGGGAGGCCGAGCTCTGCTCAGGAGCACAGATGTGGCAGCACCGGCTGAAAGCTGCAAATCAAAGCCACTCAAGGCCGGGCAAACGGGGCCCAGAGCTGCGGGATGGAGCTGGGGGACACATCGCTCCCCCCAGGGCCCAGACCCCTCACTGAGAGATGGCCCTGGGACAGAAGGGTCGGTGATGAGGCTGAGGGAGGGGGGGTTACCCTGGGGCAGTGCCCCCAGCTCAGCACACCTGCACCGCAGCACTCTGCAGGAAGGGCCGTCACCCCAAAGGGCACAGGGAAAACTGGGGAGAGGGATGCTGGGGGGGGGGGGGCAGGAGGAAAGGGGCAGAGGGGCTGAGAAGGCTCAGTCCGAGGGGACTCCGAGGCCATAAGGCAGAGAGGGACGGGCGCTGGGGGGCGAGGAGGTGGGATGATGATGATGATGATGATGTTGGGGGGGGGGGGGGAGGGGGCCGCGCTGCTCACCGTGTGGTTGGCCCCCCACATGAGGACGCTGAGCAGCGGCTCCGAGGCGCGGAACAGCTTCACCTTCTGGCACACGAAGTGTTTCTTCTTGGTCTTGGTTTTGCTGGCGCTGAGGGCCGAACCCAGCGCCGCTCCTCCGCTCCCCGCCGCAGAACCCCCCGCGCAATTCGAGGCCATGGCGGTCCCCGAGCACCCACCCCCCCCTCCCCCCACCCCACCCTCCCCTCCCCTCCCCCCGGCGCTCCCCTACCAGCGCCTCCGCATGGCACCGCCCGGCCCGGCCCGGCGCACGCCCCTCTCCCCGCAGCGGTTCCGGCCGCTCCTCTCAGCCCCTCGGGCCGGCGCGGGGCTCCGCTCGCAGCCCGCTCTCCCCGCCGCGGTTCCGTCCCCGCCTCCCTCCTCTCCCCGCCCCTGCGGTGCTGCGCTCCGCCGCCGCCCGAGCGCTCCGGCGCCGCTGTGAGGAGGCGCCAAGATGGCGGAAGGCGGAGGAGGAGGGGACGGGGACGCGCCACGGCCGCGCCCCGCGGGGGTGAGCGGGGGGGAGAGGAGGGCGGCAGAGCGGCCCTGGGAGTCGGTTCGCTCCGCCTCAGCGCGCGGAGGGGAGGGAAGAAGCGCGACGCGGCACACGGTGCGAGCGGGGCCGGGCTGAGCGGCTGGGCGAGGGGGAGAGGAAGGGGAGATGAAGGCAGCCCCCCCTCCCGCTCAGCCCCGAGATGGTTTCGCCCAGTTGGTGTGACGTAGCCGCGCAGGCCACGCCCCCTCCTGAGCGAGCCAATAGGCGGCGAGCCGCCTGGAATTATGAATGGGCCGCTGAGCGCGTCACTACGGCGCCTTAAAGGGACCGCAGCGCACTGCGCGTCGCACGCAGCACTCACTGCGCCGCTCCGGCAGCGAAATCCGACACCCCCCACCCCGACAAAGCCACAAAAAAAAACCATTTAAAAGTCGTAAAGTTTCTCCTTTAAAAAAAAAAAAAAAGCAAAACTTTCTCCACCGCTGTACATATGCACATTACTTACATTACAAAATCCCACAGACAGGTTTGCTGCGGCAGTCCTGCTCTGCTCATTTCCTTCCCCTGTGACGCTGCTTCCAAACACCATCCCGATCTGCGAGCAGATAATGGCTACAGGTGTCGTACAGCCTGCTCTGACACGGCCCTCAGAACCCACACCAGGACGGAGGCAGAGTGGAGCACAGTGCTGTCAGCCTGTCACACAGCTCCATCACATCCAGCTACCCCACCCCAATCTGTCCTGCTCTAAGGACTAACAAAAATAGGACTTTTGCTCTCCCAAATGAAGAGCGCAGATCATTTTCCCGATGTAGAAAGCGATTACCACCCGGCATCATCTAGTAATAACAATATACAAAACCAGAACAAATCGAGAACAGGAAGAGATCTGGCAATGTGCTGCAGGACAGAAGGGCTCACGAGTTCCCCAGCCAAGGTTTGTTCTTCCTCATTCCAAACACATTTACAGTGCCAGAAGTTCAGGACACGCCGTGGGCTGCGGCACAGAACTTCAGCAGCTCTTTGGGAGAGTTCCTGGAGAGAGCAGTGAGCGTGTGCCTCTCACCTTGGGGAGCAAGAGTCCGTTTAACTCCCGCACAGAAGCAGAGGAGGAACAGATTTCATCTCTGCATAAAGTTTTTCTCCAAGGCAGCAGGAGTTCTCTGAAGGGAGTGGATGTTGCGCTTCACCCGATCTTCCAGAGTGGAAGATGATGCACTCTCCAGTTTAAAGTGACTGCAGAAGAAAAAAGAAATCAGTCTTTTTCCAAACATCACCTCGTTCGTTATCCCCAAGCCATCTAACGACGTGATTCAAAACAGAAAGCAGTGAATGATTTCACGTGAAAGTCTACACCCGAAGAACTGAACAGCTTCACAGCTTTCAGTTCGGCTTCTAACAGATTCAATGCTGTGTCTCAAATCCCCTCCGCCTCCCAGAATACCTGTTCATTATAAAAGCATCTGTCACAGCACAGCTGACTGTGAGGCAAAAGAGGAAAACACCCCGTGCTCCTGAACAGAGGGCAGAAGCTCTCTGGGAACCAGAATGCCACAGCCAATGCTGTAAAGCTTCTACAACATGCCAACAAGCAAAAAGTGAGCCAGCTCATTTCGTGTAGACAGAGCTACACCGTAATCCTGGATATCTCAAGCACGGATGCCATCATGCACTCTTGCTGTAGCCTGTACTTCCTGAGACTGAAAAAATGAACACCACAGAGACACTCACTGCAAGAACTTTCCATCCCTGGAGTCGAGTTTCTCCAGCTCTCGTTCCAGTTCCTCCTCCTTTCGGTGCTTCTTGAGGTTGTTTGCTCTCTCCTCTTCCCTCCACTTGGCATTCTCCATCATTTCCTGGCGTTTACGCTCCAGTTCCTCTGGAGAGATCTTTCTATTTGTACAGAAAACACCACCAATAGAGCGTGCTAGATCCAACACACCTCTTGCTTTCCAATCTGTTTATCCAGCTGTTCCACAACCACTGGGGCAGCCTTTGCTCAAAAACACACAAAGATTTTGCTTACCTTGTGTAACCTGGAACGTGCTGTCGTCGATAGCTCTTTTTGGGAGAAGGACTTCTAGCTTTCCCCTTCTCCTCTCGGCTGCCATGCCTGCAACCCAAAAACACCCTCTTTTCAGGAGATATGAACACATTATCACATCCTTAAACTTCCCCAAGGCTTTTTTTTTATGCAGGGACTTTGATCCCTGAACACCAACCCCCCAGCAGCCTTTGGTTCGCATTAGCCAGCTTATCCACACTCACTGTTTGCTGTGTCTGGAGGGAGACCTCGACCCCCTGCATCCAGATTGTTCTGTACTCTTCCTGCTGCTGCATCTCTGCGGGGAACGGGACTGGCTCCTGGACCTGGAGCGCTCCCGGTGCTTGTGGAGCACCCTGCCCTGGCCAGCAGCTGGAGAACTCCGAGACCTGTGGCTCCTGTCAGAGTCTCTAACCTGAAATCCAAAAAGTGTCCATCAGGAGAGGTGTCCTGGCAGAGCACCAGAACATCACGAGGCTGCAGAGACCTCGGGTTGGACTACAGGCAGCACACGTTTTGCTTTACTTACCTCACCTCCGAGGTTCCTGTGAACATCTGTGTCTAAAATTGTTTTTATTATACTCAGTAAACTAATAGCTACGACAATCGTGCACAATATTTACACAGATGCATGAGTCTGGGAAGAGAAACTAAATAAAATTCAACTGGAACTTTGAGAGGACTGAAGTCCTACCAGGATGTGAAGAGTTCTCTGCACCAAGTTGAATGTGAGCTTTATTAAATCATGCGTCACTCACAGTGCTCCTCTAATGGGTGAAGCAACCTCTGGCAACAAGCTGATCTTCTCCTGTTCCCTAACCAAAGGGTTTGCTACTGCAAGAGCCGTGCAAAGCAGATACACTTACCTGCAGGCCATATCCTGGGACTTTAGAAGGAGTGGGTTTCCAGGAGGAACTGTTTGTCCTCTTCTGAGACCTAAAGAAAAAAGATAATAGTGCTTTTGAAGCAGATCAGCTTCAACGATACTGTATGTTGCATATTAAAATGTCAAAAATAAATTAACCATGCAAAAACAAGAGGAATGATTAAAAAAAAAATTTATGCAAATTAAGAGCACGAATTAGAAAGATAAACCTCACAGGGGATCAGAAACAGACAAGAAAAACAAACAAGACAGTAAAGGGGATAAAACATACCTGGCTTTGCTTCGATCCTCATCACTGCTGGCACTTTCACTGCTAGAACTGCGACGTCGATGCTTCTTGTGCTTCTTCTTCTTCTCCTTCTTCTTCTTTTTCTCTTTTTTATCCAAGCTGTTTTGCAGCTATAAAGCAAGGGCAAAGCAATGGGAGTTCCTCAGGGACAAAAGAAACTCTAACAATATATGTGCACAAACCTAAAGAGCACAATGGAATCTTTCCTCGTAACATTTTGGCACCACTGCATGCAAAACCCTCTGTCTGCAATCACTCTGTGACACTAAAACACCAACTAGCTAAATCAGCACAACTGGAGAACAGGAAGAGATAAATAACAGTGAACCCAAGAGACTGAGAAATTAACTCCTGCTGAGAGATTGACACCACGGGACCTTGTCCTGTTACATCAAGATCATAAAAGGCTGAATTTATTCTGTTCTCCCATGAAAGGGTCAGGAAATAAAAAGCAGAACTGACGTGCACCTACCAACTCCTTGATTTTCTTCATTTTCACAGGATTATTCAGAACCTCTCTCTTCTTCTCCTCCTCTCTCTTTCTAAAGTAGATTGAATAAAAACTATTAGTATCATCAAGCAATCTAAACATCACTTTCACAAGTTATAAGATAAAAGAAAGCTCTGACAGCCAAGTTTTGTTCACTCGGCCAAACAAGTCCAACTAAGACTCTCCATTAAAGAGTGCAACCAGAAAGTTAAGCTGAATTTTTGCTCTGTTAACATCTACTTGGCTACACTGCTGCTGACCACACGCGTTCACACACATGTAAGAGGACGACCTGAGTTTCTATGTGTGAACCAATGATGAAAAACAAGCTTTGCACCGATATGTAAACCTTGCACAAATAAGCCAGCCCTCATCTGATGCACTGCCTGATTTACTCCTGAGTTCAGCTCCACGTTGAGTACCTTATCATGAAAAGTGGATCCTCCCGGATTTTGTTTGCCATGTCCAGGACAGAATTGGCACCCGACTTGGCAAAAATGGAGCCTGGCAGCAGTCCTGTCTCGTTGGAGCAGCCAGCATCCTTATCCTCCGTCTTCTCAAAGACAAACTTATCCACAGGGCGACCCATGAGATACTCCTCTCTGTTCACCATGCCTCCAGGACCCTGGTACATCCACTCCAGCTTCTCTTCTTTTTTCCTATTGCAAAACAAGTCGTCACGTTTTCCCGTCGCAGAGGTCTCAAGCCGCAGTTTAGGGCTTACGAAGCAAGGAGAAAGCTTCCAGCGTTATAAACTCAGCGTTAAAACCTCTGTTTGCCAGGGGTCCGAGGAGCACATAGCTTCTCAACACGAAGCACCGTTCCTCCCCCTGCCAGGACCGGGAGCTCCGCACTCGGGCCGCACTCACCTGACGGTGCCCATGTCCTCCGCGTACCGCTGCATCTCCTCCCGGGCCCTCTCCTCCTGCAGCTCCCTCTGCAGCTCCTCGATCTTCTTCCTCTCGGCCTCATATTTCTGCTCGGCCTTCCACACCTTCTCCACATTGCGCAGGGTTTGGGGGTGCCAGCTCTTCTTCAGGTTCTGCAAGAAGCGCAGGGCCCCTTAGCGACGGCTCTCCCGGCGGGCAGGGCCCCGTTCGGGCCCGCAGAGCTCGGCCCGGCCCCGCAGCCAACCCCTCGGCCCCGCAGCCAACCCCTCGGACCCACAGCCAACCCCTCGGACCCGCAGCCCCGGATCCCAGCGCTGTTACGGAGCCCGGGGCTGCTCCCTGCCGGTCCCCCCCCCCCCCCTCACCAGGTCGCCGCCGCCCATGGCTGCTCGGCCCGGCGCTTCTCCTCAGCTCCCGGGCCCTGTGACGTCATCACCGCGCGCCGCCGTCGCCTCCTCAGCGCGACGCGGGTTACGCGCGTCACTCGTGGCGCGGCGGTAGTGACGGTTCGTTTCCGCCGCTCCCGCCCCGTTCCCGAAAGCTCCGTACCGAACCGCGCTGACCCGGGGCAAAAATTCCACGCCGCGAGAGCGTTTTTTGCCGCCCGGCCTGGGCTTTGAACCGGTGACCTCGCGGCTCCCAGCCCGGCGCTTTGCCGCTGAGCTACGTGCGCCCGCAAAGCGCGGCTACGGGGCGGCCCGGGGGTGGGGGCGTGGCTCAGGGGGAGCGCGTCTGCCCGCGGGTGCGGGGGTGCCGGGTTCGAGCCCCGCGGGGGCGCTGACAGCTGCCTCTTAATTACCTTAATTAGCAGCAAGCACGCAGGCAGGATAAACTAGACTTGCGTGGCGCCTGCCGCGCTGCGTTATTCAGAGGAAAGCTGGAAATACTCAAAAGTTTTTAGCATTTGGTTGAAGCGATCCTGATGTACTCAGAAATGCAAATCCTGCATGTGAAGGACAGGGGTTGGAAAAGAGGGGGCACCTGGAGTTGAACCAGGGACCTCTTGATCTGCAGTCAAATGCTCTACCACTGAGCTATACCCCCTTGGGCTCACACGTCCACAAGGAGTGCTAAAAACCACACAGAGCCCAGATTTTACGTTGGTTGGAGTCTTTATTCAGCATCATCCTCTGATTCCTGACATAAAGCGACAACAGACGAGCAGAACTACAGACAGCAGTGCTGTGTGGATACGTACAGGGGGGAGAGCAGTGCAGTTTCCTCACTGATCGACAGCTGCTACGGCCGAGTGGCACAGTGCCTTTACATGGGCACTGACACACGCACTGCTTTGGCTGCACATCCTCAGATATCGGTGTCAGGAATATGGAATTTTGCAGACCAGCTCTCCGGGCAGGGCACAAACGGATGGGATTTCAAAAGAAGGAATGCTCCTCACGATTTTTCTCATGGAAAAAACAAAAAGAAGTCCACGACACGAAGGGGGCACCTGGAGTTGAACCAGGGACCTCTTGATCTGCAGTCAAATGCTCTACCACTGAGCTATACCCCCTGATGCTCTCAGGATTCCCAGCGTGGATTTTCATGGTGACACCAAACAAGGCAGAAATCCTCCGAATCATTCCCAGCACAAAAGAAATACTTCAGGACACACTCAGCTCTCTGCTCACCGAGACTCCACTGCCCGTCCTGTTCACGTGGCAATCCATTTCTGGGCACCCGGTCATTGCTGCACCCACCGAGGGACGTCCCCTGCACACAGCTGAAGGGAAAAGGAGCCAAGGGAAGGGCTGCAAAGCGAGCTGTAGGGAAGAAAAAGGAGGAAAAGGGGAGGGGGCACCCGGATTTGAACCAGGGACCTCTTGATCTGCAGTCAAATGCTCTACCCCTGAGCTATACCCCCACCTGCACAGCACCTTCCAGGTGAGCACAATGTAAGAGATGCACCACTATTAGTCCATGCATCACACGCAGCTAAAGAGCACCTTAACCAGCACTTAATTAAAGGCGGCAATAATGAGTCACGACTCTCTCCCAACGCTTAAAAGGGAGCACTCCCATCCCCTGCGGTGTTACATCCCCGAGATGCGCGGCCGCGTTGCGTGCATCACTGCCCGTGGGACCCACGGGCTTCGGGCATCCCGTTCTCGTCGTGGAAAGCAATAAATCATGGGAACCAAATGAAGCAGTGAGGCGAGATGCCCGAGGTGAACGCACAACGCGGTGGCCGGAGCTGCGGGCCTCTCGCTTTGCCGTCCCCGTGGGCTCTGTAACAAAGCGCGGTGCAAAAGCTCCACGCCGCGGTCGAGTTTTTTTCACCGCTCGGGGTGGGCTTCGAACCCGTGACCTCGCGGCTCCCAGCCCGGCGCTTTGCCCCTGAGCTACGTGCGCCCGCGTAACTACGCGACCGCAGCGGGCGGGCGCGGGGGCGTAGCTCAGCGGCAGCGCGTCCGCCCGCGGCTGCGGGGGTGCCGGGTTCGATCCCCCCCCGGGGCGCGGAGGGAACGCCTGGCTGCAGTGCTGCAGGCTGAGCGCTGCTCCTCCCACCGCAGCTGCGTGCAAAAGCAGCTCCAGTCCAGGTCCCCTTTTCTAGCACGGCCTCGTGCTTCCTGCGTAATTAACGGTAATTACTCAAACAGGAAAAACAAGACCTTGCTCCCCGTGCTCCCCCCGCCGCGGTGGTTGTGTATACAACGCGTGTTGTTGGGCTGAGCCACGGGATAAAGGGAAAACTCAACCTCTGCAGCGGGGAAAAGAAGGCTGGGTGGTTTCTGAGATCTCGGAGGAATAAGGACTATCCCGTGTTACCTTTGCAAAGGATTTTGGAGGAAAAAAAAAGAGGGGGCACCTGGAGTTGAACCAGGGACCTCTTGATCTGCAGTCAAATGCTCTACCACTGAGCTATACCCCCTTGGATAAACCCCTGCACAAGGTGATGTTCTGTTCAAGAAGTGTTTAGATGAGGTGCTAAGGGATTTGATTGAGTAGCTTGGTGGGTAGGGATGGTGATGTGAGGATGGTTGGACTAGATGATCTTGTAGGTCCTTTCCAACCCAATGAATCTCTGAATCTATGATTTTTAAGCTATTCCTGCACAGCTGCCTGGATTCCTCCGCTTGGTGCACCCCTGGGTGCCCTGATACACACCCTAAGGTCTGCAGAATGCTGCTGCAAAGGATCAGAGCACAAGGCTCCCGGAGGACGTTGATTAGAAACAATTACGGGCGCAATCTCGAAGCTGTGCTGCGATGTGAAAACCAGCGATGAGCTGAGCTCACCTCAAGGCCAGGGAGAAAAAACCTCGCTCTCAAAAGACACAGCCCTTCCAAAAGACATCAGGACAATCCTCAGTGGGGACACAGAGCCATATTCACCAGCCCTAGCAGAAGGTAAAAATGATGAAGCTGTGCTTGCCACAGCTCCTTCACCTTTCTGAAGGCCAGAAAAAGCAACAACCCAAGGGGGCACCCGGATTTGAACCGGGGACCTCTTGATCTGCAGTCAAATGCTCTACCACTGAGCTATACCCCCTCCTACTGCCTGCATTCCCAGTATGGATTTTCACGGTAATTCGAAACAAGACAGAATTCCTGCACCTTATTCCCAGCACAAAAAGAAATACTTCAGGACACACTCAGCTCTCTGCTCACCGAGACTCCACTGCCCGTCCTGTTCACGTGGCAATCCATTTCTGGGCACCCGGTCATTGCTGCACCCACCGAGGGACGTCCCCTGCACACAGCTGAAGGGAAAAGGAGCCAAGGGAAGGGCTGCAAAGCGAGCTGTAGGGAAGAAAAAGGAGGAAAAGGGGAGGGGGCACCCGGATTTGAACCGGGGACCTCTTGATCTGCAGTCAAATGCTCTACCCCTGAGCTATACCCCCACCTGTGCAATACCTTCCAGGTGAGCCACTTTGTGGCCACTGACAGCAGCACTGCTGCATTCCACCAGGAGCACTCCCAGCTCTGGCTCCCACACCACATCCCTTTCATTAACCTCTTCCCTGCTTTACCAGCCTCCAAACTTCAGACGCTTGAAACTCTTGAAGGAGCAAACCTGTGGGATCCCTGCTTGCTTTGACTCACAGTGGAAAGGGAAAAAAAATATAGCATCTGGCACCACCCTGCTCAGAACGCCTTTGGAGGCACTCACCGTCTGTTTGCTCTGAGCACACAAACCTCCCGGAGCTGCTGCCTGGCTAAAGCCTGGGGAAAAGGGGAATCAAACCCACAAGGACTCACAGCTCACTCTTGTGCCACGCCAGATGCAGCAGAAACTGTTAGGAGATGATGAAGTGAGGTCGGTTAATTTAGGGCTTGTTTCTTACTTGTAAGCTGGCATCTGCTGACCTCAAAGACGTTCGGTCCTCAAGGAGAGGTGCAGCAGCTGCTGGACAGTCTCAGGGAGTCAGGTCTGCTAGGGCTCCTCACCTCCCCCATGGAAACCTGGAGAAGAGTTGGCCTCAATGTACCTGAGAACCTTCCCCTGTTCCCCATCCCCTGCAGCAGCTTATGCTGATCCAGCATGTCTGAAATCTGCCTGTAGGTCACATTTAGCCGTGGCCCTGCTCCATTCACAGATCCACATGGATCAGGGGCTCTACCAGCAGCCGGTGCACACATACCTTGCAACGCTGATCCCAAAGCCTTTCAGGTGCTCTTGAAAGTCACACCATTCCCCTGACTCACAATTAGCAGCCAGCAACCCGACGACTTGTTTCACCACTGATTGAGGCTTTGAGGCACGTGCTTCAGCCACCACCTCAGCTAACAGCAGTGGGCTTCGTGTGCCCTTGCATCGCCTTCAGCAAGGTCTAAAACCATCTTGGAGGGCTGTGCAGAAGGAACTGCATAGGGCATTTCATCACCTCCAAGCAAAACCTCTCCTCTTTCAGAATCAGTGATCTCTGAGCTGTTGTATTGCTCTCTCTGAAGGGGAAAGACAGAGCACAATCAGGTTTTGTAGAAGGGCTTTCAGAGCTCTCAACCAAAGTCACTCCAGTACAAGCACCTTCCAGATGCTGTTTCTATTTCATTAAGAATGATCACCAGACCTTAAAATCCACAGCTAATTTCCTGCTGCCATCCCCACCCACATCTGGAGCTCCGTGAAGGGTTTTCCAGATTAGATTCCCTCATCTTAACGCTGTCACACTCTGCAGAGGAGTGCACTTTAACCTTAACAGCAGCAAAGCAGACACCATTTTTCGGTACAAGCACTTTTATTTCATCTCTATAAAAGATGAGCGTGTTTACGCGATGCTTCCCGCATTGGAGGCTATCCTGGGCCACAGATCTGCACACTCCTTGGCCACAGGGCCTGTGATGGCCGAACCTGGAGAAGAGAAAAAACAAAGCAGCACATCAGAGAGCCAAGTCGGTGTGGGTGCATCACCTGGGGAGAACTTGGGTCCTCGGCCCAGGCGAGCAGAGCTCTCTAACCAAGCACACCAACCCCAGCTCCAGCCTAACCCTGGAAGCTGCTCCTTCGTGCCCATACCTTTCATTTCACCTTTATTGTTCACTATTACTCCCGCGTTGTCTTCGAAATACAAGAACACCCCATCTTTTCTCCTGTACGATTTCCGCTGCCGAATGACCACTGCTGGGTGCACTGCCAAGAGACACGAGCAGGTCAGGGGCCTTCAGCATCCCCTCCAGCACAGTTCAGCAGCTTCCCCCAACACCTAACCCCCCTCTGCAGAAGCTGAATCACACACTGTGGTCACGGCTCTGATGCAGGCTGTACATTCAGCAGGGCTGACACCACAGTCACTCTAGTCTCAGCCTTCCTGCATTCCCGTCACAGAACCTATTCAAATTCCTTGGTGATGCCTGGCAATGCAGCTCGCACCTACACGAGCCTCGCTGGCATCATAGTGACAGAGCAGGCTGAGGATATATGGATGAATTTTACCCCAGGGACAAATTCTGAAGGCATTAATACACTCAGAAACAGACAACCAAATCTCCACTTGGAGAAGTCAGTGTTGCTCCAGAGACAGCTCACAGCAGAACCACCCCAGGGGTAGGGAAGCCTACTTTGCAAGGCTGTGTCACATCACTGATTGAAACAAACAGCACAGGCTGCCACTTCACCCAAAAGTGATGCTTCTCTCTGCCCTTCCACGACAACTCACTGAGCCACGGGACACAGACTCAACAAGTGCTTTTTAGAAGGGCGGAGCAAACACTCCAGCAAGCAGGCATCTGCCTCCTGCACCTAGATAAGAAGGGATCAGCGGGATAAGTGCCCCTCCAACCCCCAGGAGGGTGCACCCACACACAGCAGGATCTGCCTGTTGTTACAACTTAGTGTGGGTAGGAGTGCCACACAGGCAGTGAGCCCAGCTGCTCCTCCCGTGCTCACCCTTCTTCCTCAGCTCAGGCTTGCCCTTCTTGACCGTCGCCATGACCATGTCCCCCACGCCAGCTGCCGGCAGCCTGTTCAGCCGTCCCTTGATCCCCTTCACGGAGATGATGTACAAGTTCTTGGCACCTGTAGGTAGAAGGGCTCAGCATCAGATCTGCACCGAGATGCTTCCCCTGCAGGGACTGCCACCTCGGGAGGGAGAAGGGGGAGGGGGGGGGGTGCGATAGGACCCCAAAGCATCACCCCCACCCTCCCACAACACCTGGAACAAACAGAGCACCCACACCCGGCCGGAGCGGGGCACCCACCTGTGTTATCGGCGCAGTTAATCACGGCCCCCACGGGGAGACCGAGAGAGATGCGGAACTTCGCTCCGGAGGAACCTCCGCGTCCTGTGGGCACAGGAGAGCCGTGAGATCACCGTGGGACCACCGTGGGACCACCGCCACGCGGCGTGGGGGTGGGTGGGAGGGGGGAGGGGAAGGGAGGGGGGGGGAAGGGGAGGGGGGGAGGGGGGGAGGGGGAGGGGGGGAGGGGAAGGGGGGGAGGGGGGGGGAGGGGAAGGAGGGGGGGGAAGGGAAGGGAGGGGGGGAGGGGAAGGGAAGGGAAGGGGGGGGAGGGGAAGGGAAGGGAAGGGGGGGGGAGGGGAAGGGAAGGGAAGGGGGGGGGAGGGGAAGGGAAGGGGGGGGAGGGGAAGGGAAGGGGGGGGAGGGGAAGGGAAGGGGGGGGAGGGGAAGGGAAGGGGGGGATGGGGAAGGGAAGGGAGGGGGGGGATGGGGAAGGGAAGGGAGGGGGGGGATGGGGAAGGGAAGGGAGGGGGGGGGGATGGGGAGGGGAAGGGGGCACCGAGCTCAACCCCCCCATGGCGGGCTACGGGGCACCGGGCGCGGCCAGCCCGGAACAGCCTCCCCCAGCACCCCTCCCCGCCGGACCGGGTCCCCCTCGCATCCCCCGCACCCCTCGCCCCGCCCGCGGAGCGGCGGATGGCGGCGGATGGCGGACCCCTCCTCACCTCGCTTCGACATCTTGCGGCCGGAAGAGACGGGAGCGCGCGGGGCGCGCCCGGGAAATGGGTCCGCCCCGGAGGGCGTCACGTGGGGAGGGGAGGAGATCACGTGACGTGGGCAGCGCGCCGCCTGCTGGAGCACGGAGCGCACCGGGAACGGCTGCGGAGCGCTGCGCGGAGGGGGAAAAGTCGGGTTTGGGGATTCGGGTTTGAGGAATTCGGGTGGGAAAAGTTCTCCTTTTGGAGTTTCGGTTCTAAAAGTCTACCTTTTAGAGAGAAAAAAAAAAAAATGAAGTGGAGCTAGGAAAAGAGGGGGCACCCGGATTTGAACCGGGGACCTCTTGATCTGCAGTCAAATGCTCTACCACTGAGCTATACCCCCGGTGCTGTGTCCATCCCCCACGTGCTGCATTGCCATTCCCGTCCGGGACGTTTCTTTGCCCCCAAACGCTTTTCAGAGCCCGGTGTGACACAGCCGTCGGTTGGGGAGCGCTGAGAGCTCCGCAGAGAGCGGCCCGGTGGGGTCCCCGGGTCCTACGCACCGGGAATGGGTGCGGGCTGAGGGCTGTGCTGCTGGAAAGGGGCTCCGCAGGGAGGGATCTGGGGATCCCGGTGGCCAGCAGCGTGCCCAGGTGGCTAAGAAGGCCCACGGGACCGCGGTTGGACAACGGTTGAGCGCAGCTTGACTGCGGGCCAGCGCTGATCGATAGGCGAAGTGCTGGGGCAGGAGGAGGGGGCCGGAGATGCCGGGCTGAAGAAAGAGAAGCGCCGAGAGAAGCCACAGCTACGGGTGAGCTCCTGCCGGGGCAGCCCGGGGAGGTGGAGGAGCTGCAGGAGGCGATGCGGTGGGAGCTGCCCCTGCGGAGCGTTTTGGGTGCGGAGCCGCTCCGTCCCCCACAGCGCTCCCTGAGCCAAACGGGGACAAACCGCCCACGGAGCAGCGCGATGGGGCGGAGAATTTAGGGGGGGGGGCGCGGGGGGGAGGGGGGAAAAATATAAAATCCCAACGAGGGGGCACCCGGATTTGAACCAGGGACCTCTTGATCTGCAGTCAAATGCTCTACCACTGAGCTATACCCCCGGCTGCCGCTGCGTGCCCCGCACCGCATCCCTGTGCGGGAACGCGCGGTGCGGGTTTGGGTGGGGGCGGGGGGGGGGGGGGGACACGTGGAGCGGTTCGGAGAGCGAAGCGCGTGCCCGCGCGGAGGAGGCTCGTGCACAGGGGGCCGCGCACCCGCGAGGAGGAGGAGGGGGGGGGGGGTGTAGGGAGCGGCGCCCGCCCGCCCGCCCGCCGCGGGGATTTGCGCGCACCCAGCGCGCGTGCAAGGGAGCGCGGGAGCGAGCGTGAGGGCAGCGGGGCGCTGCGCGTGGGTGGGCGCGCGCCGCCGCCCCGCCCCGCGCGCCCCCGCGGCCCCTCCCCCCCCCCCCCCCCCCCCCCCCCCCACGTATTTAGGGGCGCGGCGCGCGGGCGGCGGCCCAGAGGCGGACGCGGCGGCGGCGGTGGGGGGAGCGGGGCGGCCATGAACCCCAACTGCGCGCGTTGCGGGAAGATCGTGTACCCCACGGAGAAGGTGAACTGCCTGGACAAGGTGAGCGCGGGGGGGGGGGGGGGCATCTCACGACCCCAACCCCCCCCCCCCCCTCCATCCCCGTTATCCGCAGACGGAGCTATCGAGCTGTGCTCCGTGGGGCCGGGGTTGGGGGGGGAACCTCTCCGGGTCCCGCAGCGCCGCGAGGCGGAACCCATCTGGTTCCCATTAACCGAGGGTTGGGGGGGGGGGGGGGGTTCTTTTTAAGCTCCGGTTTCATCGGGCGCGTCCCCGCTCCCGGAGCTCTGCTTTCGGTATCGCTTTGGAGCGTTTCCCCGTTAAGATATCAAGCTTTTCTACGCCGTCCTTCCCGCCTTAAGGAGGGGGTGATGGGGGGGCTGGGTAGCGATATCTCGCTGTGCCCCCACGGGACCCCCGGAGCCGCCCCCCCCCCCCCCCCAGTTTGGGGCGCTCCCCATAGGATCTAAAATAAGTAACTCTCGGAATGCGCCGATCCGCGCCGCGACATTCCTGAGCCGCGAGGACCCCGGGGCCGCATTTTTCACGGATGAGGTTTTTTTCCCGACGCTGGGAATCGGCCGACGCCGATCCATCAACGCTGTGTCCCGGGGACCCCCCCCCCCACCCCCTCCCCCCCTTCACCCCCTCCCTCCTCCCGTTTGTTCCAAGCAGAGAAGTGGCTCTGTCTGCACATCCCCCTCCCCCCCCCCCCACGTCCCCGCGGGGTGTCCTGGCTGGGGTTCATTGGGGGAAGTGCAGCCGGGGGGGGGGGGACCGCTTCCCCATATTCTCGTGTGCGTGCCGAGCTGCGGGGGCACTCAGGGCTGCGGGGGCTTCTCTCGCTACGTGTGCCCCCCCCTTTTCCCCCCGTTTTAATCCTTCCTGCGGCTGCACGAGCGCGACCCGATCGCGGCTTTCGGTCGTAGCGTGGCGTGTCAGCTCCGAGCAAAGTCTGAAGGGCGGCTCTGCGGTGCTGAGCTCTTCTTCCGACGGCCTTAATGGACGGCAGACGGCGGCTGAGCCGCTCGGTTTGGGCTCTCAGCATCGCTGTGATGCGGCTCCCGCTGCCTGCCCGGCGTCTGCGGGCGATGCTTTGCTCGGAACCACGGCCCCGCTCGGCAGCTGGGGGGGGTTCCCCGCTCCCCATCCCCGTTTTAGGGCTGCCATGCTTCTGCTGGGGGAGAGACACGGGGCCCCTGGAGGGCTGCTGTGAAACCGAGCCGGGATTTGCTGTTAGTTCCTTAAACGTGGCCGCAGACCCAGCGGGCTCTCCCGGTGTCGTTTCATCCCAGCGTAGCAGTGGCAGAAGGATGCGCTCAGCTCGCAGTGCTCTGAGCACCTCGACCTGGGAGCTGAAAAAACCTCTTTGCAGCGTGGCCTCCTTTCTCTGCTGGAGGGTGAGGGGCAGAGGGATGGGAAGCACGCGGAGCTGCTGCTCCTGTGCCTGTTGTGCTGCTCCTTTGTGGTGCTGTGTTGGTCAGAGGTGGCAGCTCTCTGTGCGTTCACGTTGTTATGGTGCTGGGGATGGCTGGCAAGCTTGGAGAGATCCCTGGGTTACCTCTGGAGCAGCTCGGCTGGAAGCTTGTCGCTTGTGAGATGCCCAGAGCTCTGAGGATTGTTGGTGGGTCTGTCCCACCTGAAAGCACGGAGGAGTGGGGGGAAAAAAGAGTCCTGAGTGGGCAGGATAGGAGCAGGGCGGTGCAGGGAGATGCCCCTCCGCTTGGCTGCCGTTAGCAGGAAGCCAAGGAGGAACTCGCAGGAGGAAAAGCACAAATACGTTGCTCTGAGCAACTGAGAGGCGGCTGAGTTGTCCCGCTCCACTGAGTCACAGAGCTGAGGGCTGTGTTTGTGCTCGGGGTGTGGTACCTGGGGGTGGGTGGCACGGGGCTGTGGCTGCTCCTGCAGGAGCAGAGAGCACGGAGCAGAGCCCGGAGCCAGCAGTGGAAACGGATGCTTAGAAGCTTCAAGGTGGAAAAAACATTACGGGTGGAAACTGTAGCACCAGAAGCAGCTGTTCTCCCTGTGTTTACTCACTCCATCGCCTGACTCAGAGCCCTGGGTGCTGAGCAGCTCTGCTCCTTCCTTCCGTGTGTGTGCAGAGTGGGACTGCTGTGGGAGGAGGGCCACTGGAGCGATGCTTTCCTTCTGCAATTCCTCTGCACAGCTCTGCTCCCCAGCTCTGAGCCCCCAGCCCCTTGTTGGGAACCAGGGTGCTGGGGCATCCTGTGGGGTCACAGCTGTTCCGAGCTGCTCTCAGAGGGCTCCTTCCAGCCCCTGGGTCAGAGCGGCCCTAAATACTCCAAACAAGTCTTTAGAGCTCATTAGATGCTGCAGCTCGTAATGTTGGGTTGTGATCTGAATTCTGAGTCTTTAACCTTGAATGTGAGCTGGAAGGAGAGCTGTGCTGCTGTGTGTGCCCAGCACTTGGCTGGGGTGTGTGGGGGATGCTGGTGCAGGGCTGGGGGAGGATGCCCACACCCCCTCCCCAGCTTCAGGCTGCTCGTCCTTATCACTCCAGTCCTACCCTGATAAGATACGACTGGGGCTGCCAGCGGTGTAGGAGAGGGCCTTGAAGTGTGTGTAGGGTGACCCATGGGGTGCAGTGAGAGTGGGAGAACCTTTGGTACACCCTTGTTGGTCTGAGTGCCCCTCATGGAGGACTTTTCTTCTCCATCTCCCTTGCTGGGCATCTCCACAGCCTCACCTGACCTGCTCTCCTGGGCAGCTCTGGGCTCCCATCAGCAGAAAAACCCACAGCCCTTTGAAGCTGTGCACCGCAGCTGCTGGCTCTGCTGAGTGCCTGGCTGAGGAGGAGCCTTCTATCTCCTCAGCCTAGCCCTGTGAATTCCTGATCTGGAGATAAAACAACACGCTGCTGTAACACGAAATCATAAGCGCTGCTGCTCTGTTGGGATAAGATGTGCTGGGAGAAGGGGGGCTTGCTTGTCCCGCACTGCTGGCAGCGCTCTGTCCCCATGCTGTGGGTGTCAGCGCTGACATCCCCGGGCTGAGTTTTGCAGAGCTGGTCCCTCGTGCTGATGCTCCTCTCCTCCATTTGCAGTTCTGGCACAAAGCATGCTTCCACTGCGAGACCTGCAAGATGACCCTCAACATGAAGAACTACAAGGGCTACGAGAAGAAGCCCTACTGCAACGCGTGAGTGCTGCCGTGGGGGTGTTGGGGCTGAGGGACCCTCCTCCCTCTCAGGGGTTGGTTTTCTTACATCCCAAACTACGGGGTCCTGGAGCCCTGACCTGGTTCTTTGAAACACCATTTGGGGACAGGGAAATGGGTTCTGGCTGTGGCCTGGGAGCCCGTCCTGCTCAGTCTGCAGGTGAACGGGACTCTGCTGTATGTGTTTCTTAGTGTCTATAAAGCAGCTTTGCAACGAGATCTTTTGTAGCTGCTTCTTATACATCGATGGGTCTTAGGAGGAAAATTAGATGATGTGCTGCTGCTTAGCACTTGTGTAGCGAGCTCCATTCACAGAGTACTTAAAAAAAAAAAAAAAAAAAACCTCTAATCCTGACAACATCCTTGTAAGATGGGTATTAACCATATTAATGTCTAAGAATAGAAAGGAGAAGCAATAGAGCTGTCAGTCAGTGATGTGGCAGCAAAACCCACTTCTGTAGCTGCAGTGGTGGTGGTGACACATCCCTGAGACTCCTGCAGGGCTGGCATGGTGGCCTCCGTGTCCCTCAAGGGGTGGCTGTGTCCTGCAGGGCACCAGAGCCCTCAGCAGTCCTTGTTGCAGCCAAATCTCCCTCCCTTGCGTGCCCTACGTCCCCCATAAGGCGGTGTCACAGACCTGGGGTCCTGTTCTGCTCTTTCCCTGCTGCTGCTGCAGGGGAAGTGGGATAATAATGGGAAATTCCTGAGATTCCAAGGAGTCTGCGCAACCCCGACCCATCTCAGTTTCTCAACCCCCTCTGCTCCAGAGCTGCCTTTGATGCTGGCTGTGGCCTTAACTCTTTCACAGCCACCCCGAGAGCCTCAGCTGTCCCCCAGGGCATCGCTCACATCTCACGGAGACCCCACCTCACGTTGTGCCCTTCCTGCTCGATGTGGCTGTGTCTTAATGCACAGGGAGCTCGGGGCTGCTGTTGTGAGGATGCACTGCTCCATTCTGCCCCACTGGGTCCTGGCAGGGGGACGCAGGGACGGCTCAGCAGGTCCCGGTGCTGCGGGTGCCATCCTCCACCCTCCTGCAGGAGCGGGGGAACGGCAGCGTTTACTCTGGCAGGGGAGCGGCTGCTGTGCTGAGCACAGGGTCTGCTCTGTTTGAGCCGTGGCCTTCTGCCAAATTCCGAAGTTTCTTTCTTCAGGAGAGCAGGAGGAAGAGGGCCGGGCTTCCTCTCTCTCGCTCTGCCACTGCCCGGGCAATAAATCCTGGCTCAGCCTTTGGATGGCTGCAGCTCTGTGTTCCCCAGCAGTACGTGGGGTAGGTGGTCCCTGCTCCCTGGCTGCACCCAGCTGTGCTGCCCTGGGTGTGCAGTGTGTCCTGGGCAATGGGGAGCACTCCGTACCCCCAACACGTCCCTTCACAGTGCCAACCCTGCAGACCCCCAACCCCAAAACCCAATCTCTGCTTTCTGTGTAGCACTGTCCCACACTCCTGGGGAAAAAGAGGAGCCCCAGCGATGCGTTCTTGGCTCTGTGCAGTGCTCCTCTGTTAATACAGCGATCCCTCAGGCTGGGGGAGTGGGGAGGAGAGGGGGAGAGAGGAGCAACTGAGTGCTGGGTGAGTGTCCAGGTGTTTGTGTGGCACTGGGTTTGTGGAAGGAGTGCCCCTGTGCCATGGGTAGGTGGGATGGGCAGTGGGGTGTATGGGGAAGACCCCCTCTGCCCCCCCTTTCCCCCTGTTCCTCTCCTTCATGGGTGCATGGAAGCTCCCCAGCCCTGGGGCTTGGAGGAGGGGCAGCACGCTCCTGCAGGTATTGGGTGCCCGTGCAGACACTGCCCTATTGTTGAGCACTGCTCACGAAGCAGATGGTGAGTGAGCGTGTTCGCTGAGAAACCCAATCCCGTTGTCAGGGTGCTGGTGGGTGGGGGTCCTCCCTGCAGCCCCAGCTCTGCACGCACAGCAGCAATACTCCGTGCCCCAGCCCTGCAGAGCCCACGGATGGCTGTGGGTGTCTGTTGTGTTCCCAACCTTGCTTATCCGTGCCTGGGGCCAAAGACCTTGTGGAAAAAACCAGTAGTGCTGTGCTGCCGGCTCTGCTCCCATAAACAGCACTCCAAGGGGGGGGGGGAGTGGACAGGGAGTGCTCTGTTTGGGGGCGGAGGGGGGGACAGGGTGGCTGTGGGATGAGCAGTGCTGCTTCCAGGAGCTGCTGCTGCTGACTTCACAGCTTGGCACACCCCGCTCTGCTTTTACTTGAAATCTTTCCACTGTGGATGAAAGCAGGTTCTTGGAGCAGGCTGCTTGTGCTGCAACACCCTCTGTAAGCGCTGGCACAGCCTCTGGGAAATGGGGAAGGGGGGGGAAAGCTGAGCAAAGCCCCAGGATGGTGTCATAGTGCTGTCCCCTGCTCAGCACCGGGCTCCCCGTGCTGGAGCTGTGCCTGTAGGTCCCCTTCTGGTGTGTGGTGGGTGCTGGGGCAGCCTCTGTGAGGAGCTCATCCCGCAGAGCTGTGCTGTGCTCAGCACAGACTGCGAGCAGATGCTGGGAGAAGCAGCAGCTGCACACGTGGAGGGCTGGCCCGGCCATCTTGGCAGCCTGAAAACGCTGGGAGGAACCGAGATCCCACTCTGCAGCCTGCTCATGCGGGGTGGGATGTTTGCAAGCTCTCTGAGAAGTAGAAGAGAGCTGTTTTCATTTAAGGAAGAACAACAGTTTGTTATTTTTGAAGCTCGTCCCCGTGAGCCAGCAGCCCTGTGAAGGGCAGGATGTGATTGCAGAGCCTGCTGGCAGAGCACAGCCTGTTGCTCCCTCTGGGTAACATTTTGTTCCTGATGCTGCCGGGCAGCTGTGGGCGTGATGCTCACCTCCTGGAGGTGTGGGATGCTGCTGCACATCTGCTTGAAGTGCCTGTGTGTGAGGGCAAGCAGTGCACTGGGCTCTTGCAAATGCTGCACGCTGCATTTCAGCAGCAATCAGCAGCTGTGCGTGGCCACAGAGGTGTGTTGGAGTCATGCTGAAAGTGGCAGCTCTTGTTCCCATTGTCTTGAAGAAGCATCCCAGTGCTGAGCCTAGGTGTAACTCTGCCTCAGAGGGGTTCAGGTGCAGCCCCTTGGCTCGGTGGTGGGGTTGGCATGGAGTGTGTGCCATGCAGCTCTTTGTAGCAGCTCCCACCCCCATGGAGACAGAGGGGAGACAGCAGAGCCAGCTGGGGGGGTGCAGAGCAGACAGACCCTGATCCCTGGTAATCCTCAGCTGCCTCCAGGTGCTGCAGGGCTGGCGGCCCCAAACTGCCCCTAATGCAGCAGCCAGACAAGCTCGGTCTGCCGTGCAAAGGCTGCCCTGACCTGGTTTAGAGGCACAGCGTGAGCTGCCTGGGGCTCCAGGGCTGTGTGGGGGCTCACTCCCCTCTCTGGGGTGGTTTGGATGGCACTCACAGAGAGCAAATAGGGGAGAGGCCCTGAGCAGGGAGGTGCATCCCATATTGCCCTGCTCCATGCCCTTCAGTAGCCCCATTGGATCCTGGCTGTCCCATTCGTTAGGCACTAATTACACAGGGTGCCCTGCAGCTGGCTCTTACTTCCTCCTGAGCTCTTGCTGCCCAATCCCATGCAGAGCTGCCTCCTCTGGGGCACTGGGCTCAGCACTATGGGGCTGTAGTGCTGGGTGCCAAAGGCTGTTGCTTGCTAATTGCACTGGTGGTTTTGCTCACACTTCTGGAGGAGGCATTTTGGGTGCTGAACATCTTCCTTGCCTGCACCATTTATGGGTCTGACCATGGGATGGGGAGTACGAGAACACCCCACGTGGTGAGGGACACACCATCCCCATCCCTGGTGCAATCCTGCTTCGTGCACACGTGCTCCCCCAACCCGAGGCAATCCGTCAGTGCTTCCTCATTAAGATTTAATTTACTGCTGTGAGCGCTGTGGCTGATTCTCATGCGTATGAGATGGTTTCCCTGTTGCAGGGAGATGGACATCTGTGGTTGCATCCCCTCTCCTTCGTTCCCAGCACACGGAGATGCCTTCAGTGCTCCCACAGCTCTGCAGAGAGCTGATGCCTGGCTCTGGGGAGGAGTGGTTCTCTCGGTGCTTCCCATTCCCTGTTACAGGCTGCAGCCTTGGGAAGGACACTGCAAAATCTCACTGACCGAGGGGGAAACCCAGTGCTGGTCTGCACCCATCTCTTCTGTCTCTCTCCAGCCCCTGCCTGTGTTGTGAATGGCAGCTGCCTTCTGGAAGATGGTGGTGATGATTTTTGCCCTGCAGCCGTGGCCGTGTGGTTTTCTCCCAGCTCAGTGGGGATGATTTGTGGCGTTGCTTTGCAGTCCTGCAGCACTGGGGTCTTCCTCCTCCCCACACCCTGTGCTCGGACCCTTCCCTTCGCTATTAGCATGCCCAGAGCGTTGGATGCGGTTGCCATGGAAATGGGATGATTTAGGCTTGGAGAGCAGGGAGCTGTGACAGAGATGAGGATGCTGCACCGCTGCGTTTGCCTTTGCCCTTTGCAGGAGCTGCACAGTGTCACGCTGTGCTCTGCAGTTTCCCAGCCCTGGGCCAAATGCAGCACCGCCGCCAGCAGAGGGGTTTGGGTTCCTTGTCTTTGTGCTTAGAAAGTGGTTTTGTTTTCTTTGACCCCCAGTGTGAGTCAGGTGGTGGTTTCTAATAAGCTCAGGAAGGGGCTCTGTGGTGAGAGGGGGGAGCACCAGGGCTGTCCTCCTCCTGCCACTAGAACATCCCTTGGGCAGAGGCTTTGCTGTGGAGCTGCAGCCACAATTCCCAGTAGACAGAGAGGTGTGGAGACTGCCTGCTCAGCCCTCCCTATGGCTTTAGCTTTCACCCCAGTGCTTCAACCCATGGCAAAGCCCCCCCAGCATTGTGTTGTTGGGTTTGGTCAGCAGTGCAGAGCCCCACAGCCCCCAGCTGGGTGAGCACAGTGCCCCAGCCGTGCTGGGAGCAGAGCCCGACCTCACAGTGTTGTATTTCCCCCCATCAGATTAATCTAAACAGAGATTAAACCGTATCCTTGGGGCGGTCGTCGATCTGCTGTCATCCAGCGCTGCTCCTCATCCCTCTCAGCTGCTGCTGAGCTTCCTTTCCCCTTTCTGCAAACCACATCTGCTTTGTCTGCTTTCTGTGTGTGCGTGGGGGGGTTCTCTATTTTCTCAGCATGGCTCGGGTGTCTATTTTTGTTGTCTCACTTCCTGTGTTGCTGTGTGAGGTATGTGCTGCTCTCAGGTCTGTCTCACTGTGGCTTCCTGCTGCACTGACCGCAGCGTGGCTGGCCGTGGGCAGAGCTGCTCACGCTGCTCCTGGGTGCAGTGAATTCCCTGTGATGGCTCTCGGGGTGCAGTGTGGGGCTGTCAGACCCATAGGGCTCCCTTGTGGTCCGGGCAGGGATGGGGATGCAGCTCTCCATAGCTCAGGGCTTGCTCTGGCCACCAGTGTGGGAGCTAGGGGCTGGGATGGGGTCAGAGCCACGTGCCCAGGCTTACAAATGCATCTGCAGGTTTATTTTCAGCCCTGTTCACCTCCTTCCAGAGGCCGTGGTGTGCCTTGTCTGGGCTTCCAGGAGGGTTTGTTCAAGGGAAGGGAGGTGAACGTGAGCTGGGGGTGCTGCTGCCCTGTGCCCCCCTCCCCCCAGACCTGAAGCGCTGTGTCTGGGCACAGCTGGAATGCTGCTGGGCTGCACTCGTGGCTCTCCTGCTTTACAACCCCGTGTTGGGCACGTCCTAAACATCACCCAACGTGTGGGATGGGTGTAGGTGAGAAGTGCCCCGAGTCAGGCACCGTTCTGCTGACGGGGCTCCTGCTGGGTGCTGCTATCCTTAATGTGAGGTCTGTGGCTGAAACTGCAGCAGAATGAGCAAGGAGAGCACCGGGATCCTCCTTGTCTGCTTTTCCCCTTAAAAGGGGGTGGGATGGGAAGGGGGGGGGGGGGGTGCTACTGTGGGTGTGCTCCTCCAGCGTGGAGAGGGGTGGGTGCCCACTGCTGACGCTGTTGCTTCTCCCCACAGACACTACCCGAAGCAATCTTTCACCATGGTGGCAGACACTCCTGAGAACCTGCGCCTAAAGCAGCAGAGCGAGCTGCAGAGCCAGGTGAGTGTGCACTGAGCTGCAGGGCCAGGTGAGCGTGCACTGCGTGTGGTGCCGTGCCCCGTTGTGCTGCATTCTCTGCTCTGGTGCTTTCCCAGCGTGGAGCAGGAGAGGTGTGCGTGGGGCGTGGGTCTGTTTTGCTGTTCCACTCCTCTGTGGTGGCTGTGAGCTGCCTCCCCCAGGCACCCCCCAGCCCTGCAGTGGGGTTTTCCCTGCTGGCACCCAGTGGGGTGATATGGCAGAGGACGGGTGTGGGCTCTTTGGGTAAGGTTGGAGGGGTTGGAAGCTCTGGCAGGAAGAAATGAACAGATGGAACAGGCACAAAGTGGGAAGAAGGGAGGCTGTGTGGGGAGGGAGCTGAGCAGACGTGCCCCCTCTGTGCCCTGGGGTGTCCCAGAAGCCCCCAGCTGTGGTGCAGGGTGCTGTGCGTCCTGGCCGTGTTGGGATTGCTCTGGGTGGGCAGAGCTGCAGTGGGAGAGGATGCATCCTGGGGCAGTTCTGGCCTGAGTCACCGTCTCTGGGGAGAGCACAGGATGTGGCAACTGTTCTGGGAATCTGTTTAACTTTTTTTTTTTTCTTTTTAATTCCTTCAATGGAAAGGGGCAAAGGGGAAAGGGGCAGAGAGCCTGCCCGGAGCTGTCGGCTCAGTGTGGTGCTGGCAGTGACCAGGCAGCACAGGGTTGGGGTTTGCCCAGGATTGGTGTGAGGGTGAGCAGTCGTCCTTTGGGGTCAGTGTGTTCCCCTCCATATGCCTGGAGGAGACGCTGCCCTCCTCCTCCTCTTCTGGTGAGCCTGGAAGGCAAACAGAAGAGGGGTCAGGACCTCAACCTGGTGGCAGGTAGAGCTGTGCTAATGAGGCCAGCCCTGCCCATCAGCTCCCTGCACATTTGGATGGAGCTCATCCCAGCTTTGCTTTGTGCTCTGTGCACCCATGAAGGGGACACGGTTGTTTTTCCTCGGGAACGATCGAGAGAAGTTGCTCTGCAGTCCCCGGTGCTGCTTTTACAATGAGCTCAGCTCCTCATTAGCTCTTGCTTATTAAAGGAGACCGTGGGGAGGGGGTGCTGGCTCCGCCTTGGCTTTTCTGTGGCTCGCTGGGATGCTCAGCTCCCCGTGCTGTGTGTGGAGCTGGATGTGTCTGGAAGTGAAAGTAGGTTTCCTCCTCTGCGAGGTCGGTGTGGAGTGTTGCCAATCCCATTTCCCTCTGCACTGAGTGCCTGCTGTGCCTGGAGCAGGACAGTGCCCTTGGGGGGCTGGGCCCTGCATCCTATTCCTGCACTGCTTCTCCACCACTGCAGTGTGCACAGCCCCTCTTTAAAGGAGGGGACTGGAACATACACCCTATGCTGTCACTCCATGCACGGATCCTGTCACCTCTGGAGCACTGTGGGCAGTGGCAATGAGAGCAGTTTGTTGCAGGGTTGGCTGTGTGTGAACATGTCACAAGAGGGCCAGGGGTGTCCAGTCCACAGGACACCAGCACCCACCTCTTGGTGCCAGGATGGGCTGAAGGCGCAGCTCCAGGGAGCAGAGGGGATGGATGGCAGCGGGATACAGAGCAGCTGAAGTGGATGAGAGCTGCCCGGAGCCCCAGGGAGGACAGGTCCTGAATGCACTGCAGATCTCAGTGCCTTTGTTCTGCCCACAAAGGGGCACTCTCCTGTTTTGTATTTCTCCAAGTGCTTGAGCTAAGGCTGCCACTGCTGTGTTTCATGGACGGCCTCATAGTGACAGAAGGAGCTGAGCAGAGGTCATCCCCAGCCCTTCCAGAACAGGAGCTGGGCTGCAAACTGGGTAAACTGGAACTGCTGGCTGGGAGCTGTGTTAGGGAAGGAGCTCGGTGTCCTCTGTGGGGCTGCTGCCTGCTGGATCTCCCCAGCAGCTCTGTGCTTCCCATTGCAGCTGTGTTTGTGGTGACCCCCATGGAGGTGACGTGCCAAACCCACACCCCAGTGCAGATCCACCGCCTTCCTCCTCTGTTTGTGTTTGTGGAGAGGGCGTCTTCTGTTCCGGTCACTGTAGATGCTGGAAAATAACGTCCCGTGCAGCTAAATCCATCTGCAAAGTGACAGCTTTTACGCCTCTCGCAGCCCACTTGCGGCCAGCAAATCGCAGGGTTCCCCTTCTGTGGTTCCTCTCGAATGCTAAAAATGGGCGTTTTGGGGGCAGCCGCCCTGCCCTGGCACCGCAGGTACCCGCAGCACACCCCAGCTGCCTTGTAAGGGCAGGGAGAAGCAGAAAGTCACCCGCTCTGAGCGCTCCATCCCTCCTTCTGCTCTCTGCCCACGGCGATGGCTGCGGCCCTGCAGTGTCCCCTACTCTGTTTTCCCCTCCTCAGCTCCTGGGTTGTGCTCCCCCTGCACTGAGGGCAGCCCTGTGTGGGATCCTTAGGGGCTGTGTTGCTTTAACCTGGACATCATGGGGAGAAAAAAGGAGGGGTGGAGTTCAGAGGGGTAAATGTATGCAGTTATCAAGGGAACTGCTTAGCCCTGCGATGCTTCTTGCTCGAGGATGCTTTACCTGCCCTTCTTTTGCTTGTTGAGCTGTGCAGCACTCTGAGGCTGCTCCTTTTGGGGTGTGACCCTTACCCCGACCCACTCGAGCTCTTCTCTCCCTTCCAGGGCTGCTGCCCTATAATCGGCCTCCTGGTTCCTCCCTGATGTGCTTTGGCACCTCGGTCTCACTGTTACCTTCCCAGGGAGGGCTCTGCAGCCCGGCTCATTAAACCTTTGCCTTCTAACATCACATCAGAGTTACTGACTGTGGATCATGCCATGCGTGCTGTGGCTGTGGGGAAGGGGTGGAGGCTCAGATCTGCTCTGTGATGGCTGTCCTGGGCCTCTTCTGTCCCCAGGTGTCCCCAGGCAGAGCAGTGGGTGCAGACACAGAGCTGTGGCTGAGCTGACCTGCAGTGGCAGCCTGCAGGAAACGCAGAGTGATCCAAGTGACCCCAGCCCTGCTGAAAGAGCAACAGGATGAGCAGAGCACAGGAAGCTGTTGCGTTTCAGCTCTTGGCAGTGCCCCATTTTGCTGTTAGCAGATCCGTTGCAGGGGCTCCTGCACAAACCCGAGGCTCAGACAGAGCTGTGCAGGGCACAGGGACAGCGAGCTCCATCCCCTGCAGCTCACTCTGTTTGTTCTCCACCCCACCCAGATTCGCTACAAGGAGGAGTTTGAGAAGAACAAGGGAAAAGGCTTCAGCGTGGTGGCCGACACCCCGGAGCTGCAGCGAATCAAAAAGACTCAGGATCAGATCAGCAACGTGAGTGCCCTCTGATCGCTGTGTCTGACACTGCTGTGCTCCTCCGTTGTGGAGCTGGGGGTCGGGAGAGGGGCACGGGCTGTCACCGTAACTCACTGTCACCATCACCTGAGCTGTCACCGTGACTCGTTGTCACCCAGGCTGTCACCGTAACCCACCAGGAACGCAGCACGGTGTGGAGCTCTGGGCTGTGTCAACAGCAGACCCAGCTCTGCCTTTCCAAACACGGGGAGCCCAAGTCTGGGTTGGGTGTCAGGATGCATCCCACTCCCCATGTCCCTATCCGGGTGCTGTGTGCAGTATGGGGATGTCTGTTTCCATGGTGAAGGAGAAGGATGCACACACACACACACACACACACACACACACACACACACACACGTGCAGCTGCTGAATGGGTTGCAGCCTGCAGCAGTGCATCCCTCCAGCTGCACCCAGAGGGTTAATTAACCTTTAGCTGCTGGTGAAAGTCGTGTGCACGGCCCTTATCTTACAGCCCAAGCTGTTGCAAAACCTGGCCCAGCAGCGAGCTGGGAGGTTCCTCGCTGAGCCCTGGGCTTACCCCGAGAGCTGCAGCTTTGCATGCAGAATCCTTTGGGTTTCTGAGAGCTGCCGTGCCTGTGCAAGGAGGGGGAGCCCACATGAAGGAGCTCATACACACACACACAAACACAGCACTCCCTCCTTGGGGTGGGAGGTGGCTGTTGGTTCCCTCTCCTTTTGATCCCATTGTGCAGCTCCGCTCTGCCTGGAGGGCTGCAGGGTGTTATCCACGCATCCAGCATCCAGCCCCGGAGCTGAAGGCTGTGCTTGGGCTGGGGGCTGCCGAGCTGATTTTCCTGCACAGGAGAGGCATTCAGAGCCCTGCAGGCATCTGGCTGCCAGCCTGGTGTGGCCGTGACCCACTTAGCACCCCCTGCATGAAGCCTGCTCTGCCTGCAGGGCTCTGCACCGTGGCAGGGGGGGGGGGATGAGCAGCACAGGGGCTGCACTGCACGCTGACCCACAGCACTGCCGCAAAGCATCGTCTGCATGGAGCACAGATGCAGCCCTGCACAGTGGGGAAACCCTCCTGGGAACGGAGCTGTGCAGAGCTCAGCCCTGTTCCTGCTGAGCACGGGGAAGCACAGTCCTGCAGCGGCGTCCCCGTCCCCGCAGCTCTGCTCCAGGCTTTGCCTCCCGCCTGCAGGGAACCCACTGGAGTGCCCTTCAGTGCAGCACTGTTTAACCAGCAGACAAATGGGCTCCAGGTGCTTCCCAGTGGCAGGGTATTCATTAACGTGAGCAGCTATTAATTTTTACACAGTGCCCCGGCGTTGGGTTAACCCTTTGCAGCAGTGTGTGCAGGGTGGGATCTCTAAAGGTGCTTTTGTTCTGTGCTCTTGCAGTGCAGGGGGTTGGGAGCCTGCTCCTGAGCCTCACCCATGCCCAGAAACCTCCTGTATCCCACCCTGGGACCCTGAAGTCCCCCTTTCCCTGGGTGCAATGGGATGTCACCCATTTCAGGCTGCTTGGTCCTCCCCATGTGCCTCAGTGCGTGCCCTGACCACAGTGATTCTCTGCCCCTGCCCCAGGCGGAGGCTTTGGGAACTTTCTGTTCTCTCTGCACACATCTGAAAGCTGAACCTTTTCTCAGAGCACCACTGCTCTGTGGAGTTTCCCTCCTTCACCTTCCTGTGCCCACTCCCATCTTGATGCAGTCGCTGTGCTTCCTGCCCTGCCAAACCTTGTGAAAAGCAATGAGCTGGGACCGAAGGCTGCTGCCGGGGGTCCGGGGTCTGCAGAACCACCCGGGCTGCACTCTTACCTCTTCCTCCTCTCCTCTGTAGATCAAATACCACGAAGAGTTCGAGAGGAGCAGGATGGGCCCCAGCCCCAGTGAGGGAGCAGAGATGGAGCGCAGGAACTCCCAGGAAAGCGCCAATTACCGACGACCGGAGCAGCACCAACCGCCGCACCACGTCCAGCCCAGCAACACGGGTAAGGGCTGTCCCAGCACCTGGGGGCTTCGTGTGGCTGCACATCCTGGTGCTAACGGTGTAACCCTTCCTGCCCAGTGTACCAGCAGCAGCCGCCGGCCTCGCAGTCCTATGGCTACAAGGAGCCCGCAGTGCCCACCTCCACGCAGCGCAGCGCTCCATCTGCGGCAGGGGTGAGTGCTGGGCCTTCCAGGTCTCTTTCAACCCACTCCACTCAGTGAGCCAGTGCTCTTTGAGGTCCCTTTCAATCCAAACCATCTTCGTTTTATCATCTTCCAAGTCCCTTCCAACCCATGCCATTCGTTGACCCTATGATCTTCGAGGTCCCTTCCAACCCAAACCATTTGGGGTCTTCGAGGTCCCTTCCAACCCAACCATTTGGGGTCTTCAAGGCCCCTTCCAACCCAACCATTTGGGGTCTTCGAGGTCCCTTCCAACCCCAACCATTTGGGGTCTTCGAGGCCCCTTCCAACCCAACCATTTGGGGTCTTTGAGGCCCCTTCCAACCCAACCATTTGGGGTCTTCGAGGTCCCTTCCAACCCAAACCATTCATTGACCCTACGATCTTCGAGGTCCCCTCCAACCCAACCATTTGTTGATGCTGTGATTCCATGGCTATTGCTGGCCCAGCTCTACCATGGGCTCCACGCCCTGGGGTCCCCATGGGGGTCTCCACTCCCTCTGACCTCTCTCTCCCCGCAGAAGCGTTTCCGCGCCGTCTACGATTACAACGCGGCCGATGAGGACGAGGTCTCCTTCCAGGATGGCGACACCATCATCAACGTGCAGCAAATCGACGACGGCTGGATGTACGGCACGGTGGAGCGCACGGGCGACACGGGCATGCTGCCCGCCAACTACGTGGAGGCCATCTGAGGCGGTGGGGCTGAGCCCCCACCCCGTGGCCCCGGTGCGCGCGCGTCTCTTCCCCCAGCGTCCCTTATTACCTCTGCCGGAGCCGCGTCCCGACGTCCCGGTTTCTTTGTGTTTCTGCAGCCGCCTCTGGTTTCTCTCTCGCCAATGTAGCTTTGTTCCAGCTCTGTCGGGACTGAGGGTCTGTCTGCGAGGGATGGAGGGGGCTCTGGGACCAAATGTTTCTCCCTCTGCCTTTCTCCTCCCTTCTGCAGGGGTTGGGGCACACACACACACACAGAGGACACACTGCCTCCCCCCCATCCCCAGGGCTCTGGGAATGCAGGGGGAGGGAGGAGCAGAATCATTTCCTTAGGACCAAATGTCCCACCTCGTGGGGGCAGGGAGGGATGCTGGGGGGGACCAGATGGCACCACCCACTCTTCGTGCTCCGGTTCTGCTCATCCCATTGCTTCCCCCCAGCTCTCTGTTTGCCATTCCCAGTCCGGCTGCACTCCTTCAGTCCTCAGCGTTGCAAACCAGACAACTATTTGCAGTAAAAATCTTTATTTGGGATTCAGAGTGGCTCTGGGCAGCCCCGGGAGTGGCTCGTGCTGCTGTTTTGGGGTCTGGTCACCTCGTTCTGCATCCCAGGCTGAGCAGTGCAGCTGGTGCCCCAACCTCATGTCCCCCCGCAGCTCCGGTTCTCCCCTTTTGGGTCCCTCATCCCTGTGCCTCTTTGGGCCGAGTGTGACATATCTCCCTGCTCTGTCACCGCACTGGGACCGTGCTGGGGGCTGTCCCTACCAGTGGCAGAAGCGGGGAGGGGGGTTGGGCACCCCGAGCCCTGTGCCATCCCCCCACCTCTCACCCGTTGGTCCCCAGCGGCGGCGGCTGCTGCTGTGGGGTCACATCGTGGACCAAGATTTTCAAAGCACATCTCTGTCCCCTTCCCAGAGCTGAAGGTATAACTGGAAGCCTGCAGCCAGGTGCTCTTGTCCCAAAGGACCAAAGTGACCGAGTTCAGACAGCCCTCGGCTCTGCATGGGGACGATCCCGTGGGGCAGGGGAGGACCCCACTGGGAGCATCCCACCGGGGTGGGGGTCCGCTCGGTGCTACACAGGCAAGCACAGGAGGAGGGAAGGGGGCAGAGGGTCCACGTCCCTCCCTGTCACCCTGCCCTTCATCATCCTTGTCTGGGAAATCGTGTGTGTGGTGGGGGGGGGGAGAGTGTCAATGTGAATAAACCGTTTTTTAATGGACCAAATAACACAGGTGATCACGTTTTGGTATACAGACCTTTTTTTAACGCTACCTTGGAACCATTGTCCTGAGCCTCAGCTCCCCTCCCCCACCCCCCCCCACCCCCCACCGTGGGAAACGAACCTCTTACCGCTTCATTTCTGCCTTTTTCTCTCGACTTATGCACTTTTTTGCCTTTTTTTTCATAGCCGAAAAGCACCTAAACCTGTATTTAAAGTAAATAAATAAATAAAAACGCTAAAAAAAAAAAGAAAAGAAAAGAAAGAAAGAAAGAAAAGGAAAAAGCTGAATTGCCTCTCGTCACGTGTAAAATAAACCTCGTCTGTCTCTGCTCCCCTTCCCCCCCCACCCCCCATCCTCCTCCCTGGTCGCATCTCAGTGCTTAGAAGGTGTTCCCTTGGGATCTGCCGCTCGGTTGGGGTTCATCCCCGTGTTCTCCATCCCGTGGGGCCGAGCACCCGCAGCCGAACCGTCCTTCGGCCTTTTTAACCCCCCTCGAATGGAACAGACCCGTCGATCCTCCACAATAAAAGGATGGTTTCTACCTGCCCGTGGTGCTGGTGTCGTTGCAGTGTGTTGGATGCTTCCTTGCACCCCTGGGGGGACATGGAGTGGGGAGGGGGGGGACCTGGGGACAGGGGGATGCTGTGGTCCCCATCCCTGGGTGCAGCCCCCGGGGGAGGGTTGGAGGTCTGCACCCTGAGCAGGGGGAACAGGCTCAGACCTGGGGAGCTCTGCTCACCCCATTGCCTCTCCCAGCTCTGTCTGGGGTTCTCATTTCGTCTGTGCTCCCTTCGGTCCCGGGGATGCAAACCAGGAAGAAAGCACGCAGTTAAAACCATAACCGAATCCTTATTTCTTGGGAAATCCTCTGCTGGGATTCTGAGGGTCCCTGCGCAGCCCCCCACTGCTTTTTGGGGTTTGCTGCTCCGGGATGAGCTCTGCCGGGCATCATCCGAACCGCAGAACAGCATTAGAAACAAAACCCGGCTTTGAGACTTTGACACCGCTCTGAGACGGACCGCAATGGGGTGAGAACCCCAACTCAAAAAGAGCCTCAAAGGGTCCCGGCATCGTGTGGGGCACTGCGGGGATCCGCTCCCCCCCTCGGGGCGGACCCCTTTCCAGGAGGACCCCCATCCAGGAGGACCCCCATCCAGGAGGACCCCCATCCTCGAGGACCCCTTTCCAGGAGGACAAGGGGTCCCCAGGACCCCATTTGGAGCCGACGGAGCTCAGCCGGAGCCTTTGGGATCGCCGTGCGGGGCCGCAGCCGGGCTGCACGCGTGCGCCCACCCTTTTATCTCCCAGCCGGCTGCGGGGATCGGCATCAGCTCCCCGAGCTGCGGGGGTCGGCATCGCCTCCCCGGGCTGTGGGGGTCGGCATCGCCTCCCCGGGCTGTGGGGCTGCGGAGGGGACCTCGGGGACGGCTCTGGGGGACACAGCCGCTCCCCGGCGGCCGCTCGCTCCTCGCCATGCTGGATATCTTCATCCTGATGTTCTTCGCCATCATCGGCCTGGTGATCCTGTCCTACATCATCTACATGCTGTAGGGAACGCTGCCGGGGGGATGCGGCTCAGAGCAGAGCCCGGTGAAGGTGAGACGAGAGCTAATTACCGGCGGGGGGGGGGGTATTTATGGCTGTTGGTCTCCGCACGCAGCTGTTTGCTGCCCGGGGGTGGAAGGAGGGCACCGGCGGCCGTTGTTCGGAGCCCCATCCCCCCCCTCCTCCGGGTATAGCTGATCCCGGTGCTCTGCTTCAGTTCCCATGGAGGGGAGGGAGAAAGGAACAACGCGCTGGGGGGGGGGGGGGACGCGAGGAGGGACGGCGGCCCCCCAATAAGGAGCTGCGAACCCCCCCCCCCCCCCATCCCCACACACCGCTGCTCACCAGCATCTCCCTTCTCTCCCGCAGATCCTTCTGGAACAGTGTTGCCCCCTCCCGGAGCCGAAGGACGGAGCACGGGGCCGAGGAGATGAAGGAAAGAGATGCTCCCCCCCCCAACACCTCCCCCCAGTGCATGGGATGAGCGCTTCGGGATCGGCCCTTCGGCTTTCACGTTAGAAAGCGCTTAGAATTATTACTGTGCGTGCCATAAAGGTCCGACGCGATGAAATAAAAGGAGGAATGGCACAGGAGGAGGGGAGGTCTGATGGTGTCGGTGCTGCCCCACCCGGTGCTGGATCCTGGAGTGATGCTGCTGCTGTCCCGTGGGGTGGAAGGGGGGGGGGATCGTGTTTGGGGGCTCAGTGACACCCAGGAGAGACCCTGAGCTCTCCACACAGACAAGGGCTGTTTTTAATCCAATGGAAATTACCGTGGGATGGAAGAGCCTTTCTGAGCTTCGTTTTCCTCAGGGTGGAGAGGTCTGGGGAGCTGTTTGGGGGCAGAGGGTTTTTCCTGTTCGTTTCTGGAGCCTTGCACCAATTCCTGCCCCGATGCCGCCTGTCCCAGACAGAGCGCGTGGTCCATCCCTCTGTAGCTGAGGGTTTGGCTCCCAGGATGTCTCCTTGCAAGCAGTCAACACCTGAAACATCTCATGGGGGGAAGGCTGCTGTGCCCCATCAGCCACGCTGCTATGTGGATGGGGGGGGACCAGAGAGGGGGGGAACCCAGAGAAGGGGGGGGGATGTTGGGGTGGGTGGGTCGGGCTCTGGAGGGGAGCTGCAGAAAGCAGAGGGGGCTCAGGAGCACTGCGTACAGCCCAGGGGATGCTGAGGGGGTCCTGCTGTAAAATCCTGGGCAGAAACAGCAAAGCAGTGCTGGGCGTGAGGCCCCGGCCCCAGGCGGAGCATTCCTCTCGCTCCACACCAAATAGAGCTGAAAATGTGAAATATTCCGGGAGGAATTTCTTCGCGCGTAAAGTCATGTTTTCAATAACCTCCGCTCGGTGAGCCTGGATCTGATGTCAACATCTGCAGCGACGAAGAGAGAGTGAGTAAGGAGGAATGGAATGGAAACTCAGCTGAGTGTGAAACCGGGAGCGGTCCTTCTCTCCTCTCAGCTGCCAGCTCTGCCCCGCGGCCCCACAGCGGCCCAGGAGGAGGCAGTGAGAAGGGCAGTGGGGTGGGAAGGGTCTGGGAGCTGCAGAGTGGTGTCTGCAGACAGACAGACAGACAGACGGACACAGGTAGCACGGTGCTGCTGCTCTTTAAGGGGTCAGAGCCAGCCCTACAGCTCCGGGCTGTAAAAGGAGAGGAACTGTGCATCTCATCTCTCATTGACCCCCCCCCCCCCAAAGTTAAAAGCTGTGGGCTGTGGGAAGGGAAGGCCCCATCCGCGGTGCAGTGCACGTCTGAGTGCTGCAGAAATGGGAATCCAGCCCCAAACGCTGAGCTGCTGTGAGTGGAAGAGCCATCACGGATGGTGAGGCAGGAAATCATTTGTGCTCTGCAGCCAACACGCACTGCTGGGGGGTCTGCTCCGCACCCCAGGCTGCTCTCCCTCACCTCTGCGTTAATTAGCAATCAGTCCGAGGCCACTCATTTTCAGACAAAGAATCCACGGACGGAAGGTGCCGGCATCCAGCGGCAGGGGAAGGCTGCAGCTCTGCCATCTGCCGGGGATCTGCCCCAGCCGGCAGCCCGCACAGCACAGCGCGTTCTGTTCTGCACCACGGTGGCTCTGAAGGCAACGGAGCAGAACCGAAGGGGTTTGGAAGCAGGAAAGGCTGAGGCGCTGTCATGGGACGGCGACCTCGGCCCATCAACGCGGGGTTAATTTAATTACGGTTACACGAACCTGAATGGGAACTGCGGAGCGGAGCACCCCAGGTGAGCACTGGGTGAGCTGTGGGAGCACGGTGTGGGCAGTGCACCTGTGTGACCCAAAGGGGAGGAGCCTGAACCCGGCTCTCCCAGACCCCATGCACCTGTGTGACCCAAAGGGGCGGAGCCCACCTCTCCCAGACCCCACTGAGGGCTGAGCAGCACCGGGGAAGGATCTCTTTCTGGAGATCCCTCCTTTGGAGTTCTTCTCCTGCGGTGCGGGTGAGCATTCCATCTCTATTTGATTGTTCTTTTCTACTCTAATCCTCTCTCTCTGGTCTGCTGTGCTGTTTGAACTGCTTATTCTGTTAACGCTAACTGTACAGTGCTCTAGCAGCTTTGCTCTGTGCAGGCAGGGGAGGGCAGCTCTCGTTTTGGGGAAGAGGAAAATAAGCAGGATGTGTGCAGCCACAGCAGTTAGGTTCCTTTTGGGGATGGCCTCTTTCTGCCAGCGCTGAGCACAGAATCTCTGTGGGATCCAGCAGTCAGAGATCCCCTGGCAGACGGGTCGTGCTTTTCCAGTTCTGTCTGTCTGTTTGTCTCCCCGCGTTCCCAAGAGAAAACAAAAGGAGAAGATCAAAACGGTTTTGGTTCTGACCTAAGATAACATCCTTTACTTCGTGTGCGTGCATTAAATAGGAAAACTGTGCGTACGCAGTGGGAAAAGAATGTGGCTCACGTTCCCAAGGCGGGGGGCAGAGCTCAGGGGGAGCACAGCAGAGGGTCTGTGAACTTCACGGCGTCAACCAGAGCTGCTGCTGCTGCCTCTCATGGTCAGGTACAGCACCTCCTTGTGGAAGCTGGCCTGCGCGTTCACGAGGTGGAAGAGGTTCAGGAAGGTGCTGTCCTCTGCGTTGTGATTCCCTGTCCGGACAGAGAGAGGGGGGGGGGAAAAAAGCATCTTAATGAAGTGGAGTGACTTCTCTGAGGGTAAATCTCGTTCTGTGTTGATGGCAGAGGCCGAATCGGTGGTTTGTGCTTAGATTTATGAGGGCTCAGCAGTGCTGCACCTGATGGTAGGGCAGCTGTGACTCTCTCCACAATTCCCTGGCTGGTTTGTCTGGAGATGGGCAGGAACAACTGTGTGCTGGGATCAAACCTGTCCCAACTGAGCTCAGCTGCTCTGTGCCTCAGCCAGCACTGGGGCTGAGGAGCTGCGGGCAGGGAGCAGAGGCAGCTGGTTGTGTTGCCAGGGCTGTGCTGAATGCCCCAGGAGCTCAGGATCTGTGTCCTGAGGATTGTAAGGGAGCGTTGGTTTCCACATGTGTGGCTGAAAGGGTCTCTGCGACCCATCTGCACCCCGAGTGCATTGCTGGGATATTGAAGGTAACAAGAGCAGCTAAAATAAACACTCCTTCGTTATGATACACTATAAGAAAATGCAAGTATTGGTGTGGGGGATGGGCTGCTGGTCGTGGTGGAGCAGCTCACCCTGCAGGCTTACCGGCCAGCACCACCTGCACCAAGTCCATGACCATGTGAACGAAGGTGTTCTCCACGCCCTGCAGGAAGATGTTTCTGTCCACTGCGGTGCTGAAAACCTTGCAGACCTTCTGCATCATTTGTACTGCCCAGTCCATGCAGTAGAGGTCCTTCTCGCAGACCTGACGTAGGCACGAAATGGGAGAGACACCTTTTGTGATGAGCACATCGAGATCAGAGCTCGGCTCTAACAGCTGACTGATGAATGGCTGCATTGGCTGCAGCCACAGAGAACTGTGGGGGAATCTCCTCAGCCCTTTGCTGGAGGCACCTCTCCTCAGGAGCAGGCTTGCTGCCTTGCAGAGGTGTGTTGGATGGGGACCAGAGAGTGAAAGAGGGACCAAGTCTCCTGCTGGACTGCTCGTGGATCATAGGAGTAGATGGGGAAAACAGATTCTTCAGTCTAAGAAAGCAAATCTGGGAGGGCCTGCTCAGCAGTACTCACCAAGGCCAGGAAGACCACAAGTCTGGCTAACTCCACAGCCCTTCCATTCACAGCTTTGCTGGCCATGAAGGTGAAGCAAATGTTGTTCCCACTCAGAATGAGAAGCCGAGCGTTGTTCTCCAGCAGCCACTCCCGGGGAACGACTTTGGAATGAAATTGAGACAATCTTAGTGAGCTTTCGACAGAAAGGAGCACCTTTATGGACTGCTCTGGAGGATGGGCTGGCTTTGGTAGCTAACCGGGCTCAGGTCGGGGGGCTGCCCTCTGAAATGCAATCAGAGCAATGAAGCTGCACGGGCAGTTCCTGCTAGCCCTGCAGTCAGGGCTCCTCACAGTGCCCTCTGTGATGTGATCTCACCCAGCACAGACATGCAGTGCAGGCACTCGTTTGGCAGAGTTCTGCTTTGAGAAATCTTGTCTGGCTCACGCAGCCTGGGCAATGTTTCCTTGACAGTGGTTAGAAAGAGCTTGGGTTTTAAAGGTCTTCACAGATTCTTAAGGCACTTCACAATGGGGGAAAGACAGCCTGCATTTATCAGCTGGGTTTCTCTCTTCCTATTGCCCAGCTTCCAAACCTAATGACTTTTCCAGTTACCCCTCAGCTACTGTAAGGAATACTGCAGCTGCTTTCCCAAGGCGTTGTGTGTCTGAAGCACAATTAACTCTGGGTTTGGAAGATGTGAGCGTATAATCCCACAGATTTAAAGCGATTTAAAGGTAGAACTGCACCTGACAGCTCATCCACGAGGCTGATAACATCATCTGCTGTCCACTCTCTTGCTTCTGCATCGTACAGGAGCTTAATGGCATCTGCAAGACCTTTCAGACTGGCCTCATCTGTTGGTCCTTCTATCATTTTCTGCCAGACCACGTGTCCTGAGCAATATTAATCACAACTGCTCGTAAGGGACAAAGTAATGTTGTTTTAACTGAGGAAACTGGGCCTTAAAGCAGAGTCAGAGGAAGGGAATTCAGGGCATGTAATTCGGTTTTGGTGGCAGTGAGATTTTTCTTCCCTCGTTTTGTAGGGGCTGTAGCAGCAGCAGCACACATCACAGGGTGATTTAAAGTCTGATTTCATAGCAGTGAAAGAGTGTGCTTTTCTTCAGGGAAGCAGATGCTTCTTCGAGCTGTGTTTGATCTAACTCTGCCTTAAGCGGGGGAGAGCAGAGGGAGAGGGGTGTGATTTCTTCCCTTTAACTGTATCTTATTTGGTTTTGCCACCTTCAGCTGAAGGATTTCCTTCTAGGTGATACGATTACATCTGGTTTGCACAAAGCCTGGTGTCAGAAACTCTACGTCCTAAAGGAACCCTCATTCTCACAGAGCACATTTTGGAAATTGCCCCCCCCCTCCCCCCCCATCCCAAAAACCAAAAAGACTTGCCATCGAGAGACGACACCGGCCCAAAGATGATGTACAGCAGGCGGGCTTGGTTGACCATTGGCCATGGCTTCAAAATCCGGGTCAACCAGAAGGCAGAATCGCTGCGATGGACCCAGTGGTTGAGCAGGACGCTGCGGCAGAACAGCCTGACCCTCAGCTCGAGCTTCCTGGCACCTCCTGGGGGGAAACACACAAACCAAACCTCCTGTGCGTGTGCTTTCAGCTCTTGGTTTGATTACTCTCATCTTTTCTGGATGAGCTTCAAGGTTTGGCTGAGCTCAGTCACTCCCTGCTCTAGGTGAGTGCTGTTTGCAGTCCTCAAGATCAGTTTTCTGGCTCCTGCACAGTGCAGTTTGATTTTTGTAGGAGTTTGCTCTGCCTTGCTGATTACCTGGCTTGCAGCTGACGACCGTCTGTACTTTACGGGGTAAATTGCTCAGCTCGCAGAGGAAGTTGAAGACCCGATGGCACTCTAACTCATCCCAGCCTGCTATTAGGCTCTGAGGATTACAAAAGAAAGAGGGAAAATAGTTAGATGGAGCTGTAGATTTAGATAAAAACGTGATTTCTCATGTGAGATAAACACAGCCTGTCCCCTCCCACCCCAGCCAAGGCTTAGAACAGTCTTACACCTCATGACATCTTGAAAAAGGAATAGATTAATAGGTAGCACAGATTTTCTTTGGTGATACTTGCCTTCTCTCCAGTAAGATATCATACCTGCAGAAACACCCCATAGCACTGTAATCCTACACAATGCAAAGGACTTGGGCAGCCATTAAATTTAAAGCAGGAAACCTGTAAGCACAGAGCACTAATTAACGGACCACGGGCAAACTGAAAATGATCATCACTCCTCTTGTATGTCAGTACTGATCCGAGGGGTCTGGAATTCAAACTGTGGGGATGACCTCCAGCAGAGGGACAGTGAGGGGCCATCCCACCCCAGATTAGTGTAAGGAAATTCAAGTGATGATTCAGAGCACTGGGGAGAGGAACGTGGACTTACTTCGGAGAGAACCTTGTGTATGTACTTGAGCCTGTCTTTGGTAGGTAACAGGAGGGTGCATCTCTTGAACAGCAGTCCTGCAAACCAAGTAAACCAACTGTGAGTACCTCACGTGGCACAGCTGTTACTGAACTGCCTTAAGCACTGCCTTCGTGTGCCTGCAGGCGCTGCTGAGGTCAGTGCTCTATTGACTAGCTCAGACTCTGGAGGGAGCTCCCTGCAGCTGAGATGGAACTGTTCAGACAGCAGAGTCCCGGGTAGGAGTGCAGCCAGCAGTTGCACTCTGACTGATCACTGCTTACTGTGGTTGGGTGAAGATGCATTGGAAATAACGTTCCACTTCTCAGTGGAGGGCTGAGTTCGAATAAATGCGTCAGGAAGAGAAGTGAGAAAGCGATTTCTAACACGAGGACCCGGAGCTGACGGTAAGGAGGAGCTGGTCCTCTCAGAACCAGACTGCATTTAAGCACAGCAGTGGCACTTCCCAGACTGAGGGATGCAATCTACTCCAAAGTGACACACGAAGGCAGCCTGAGCAGCCAAATTCCTGCAGCGAGCGTGGGGCCTGGGAGCCCTGCTCCCTGCTGCACTTTCCACTTGTGGCGTCCAAATAAACTAAATCTGGAAAAAAACCTGCTCTTGAGGATGGATCCAGCTCCTCTGCTTTCCATTTAACATGGAATAAAAATACCCAAAACATCGTGGAGGAGGCAGAAGAGACAGCATTTTGTCCAACCCTGAGAGGTTTTGGCATCTTTTCAAGCCATTCTTCCCCCCCCCAGCCCCCTAATTAATAGTATCTGTGTGGGCCATTTGGCACAAGGAGGAACTTGACTTCCACGGGGAGCTGTTCTGGGCCGTACCCTCAGCATGTCACTAACCAAAGGATAGAAGAGAAGAAACCTTCTAACCGCGTTTGGTTCCCCCTCTGACTGCTACCACGTGCATTAAAGGATCACCTAGAGATTTGTAGTGCTCTAATATATGGGATCCGTCTCTCTTTCCAGGCAGCTCGATGTTGTGGAAGTCTTTCAGTAAGAGCCTTCGGTTTCCTGATGGGGTGGAGATGTAATTAATCAGGCGGTTGCTGATGGCTTTTGACACCATGCTCAGCATGCTGATGTCCCTCACTGGAAAAGCAAAACCAGGTATGTGTGTGAATCTCGCGGCACTCAACAACTTCACCTTCAAAAGCAGGCCAAGAAATGATGGTTATAGTTAATTGGTTGATTTCTGTTTAGCTCATTTTCCAGCAGACTGTGATAATTAGGAATGTAGTGGTCTGAGAAACACTTCTCACGTGATGGGCAGAAAGTACTTCAAGCAGCCTGCAATTCTACTTTCCTTTTTGGTCACGTGTATGTTTATGTCTACGAGATGTATACATCCCACTCATAGACATAAAAGCTGAAAATTCAGATAATGAGTCACACAAAATATCTTCAGCTCACCAAAAGGTAAAACGTTTTAAATAATAATGGCTTTTCTAAATGGGAAAAATGGAAATAAAACCTCTTTTATTGGGCTCTCACCTGAGAGATAGCTCAACAGCATTTGAAAGATCTCTAATGGCAGTGTTTTAAAGTATCCAAGTGTAGACTGAAGTTGGGAATCCGTGTCCACAGTGCTGCAGCTCTGCCTGGAGTGGTGCCTGCTGCCCCTGTACTTCTGGCTAGGGAGGGAGGCACAGCTGGTCCTTGCAGTGGATGTCATCATTCTGCTGCTCCCATGCATTTATCCTGGGGAGAAAAGAGCACAGTCGTGTTTTCAGATGAGGAAAATACATCCAAATGTAAGAAGAGGAAATAACTGCTGGCACAGGAAAGGAGTGTGAAAGTCCTGGTCAGGTGTGTAGGGTAAATCTTAGCCTGCATTTAGTGCAGCGTTGGAAATTAGTTCTTCGCTTGAGGACAGCACGACAAGTTACAGTAATTAACAACACTCCCTTACCTTATTCTGCAAATTATTCAACAGAATAAATAATAAAGCAGGGGTAGTGACGTTACAGAAAGTATTTTTGTTGCTTGATTGCTTTGGAGTAATAACTCCATATGTGTACGCTTGCACCTGACCAAACAGGAAGATTACAGGTGACAAAGTTGCAAACCATCTTCACCCTGCAGCGTTTGTGCTGATAGATGGATTAATTTCATGTATCAGCCGTGTGCGTGGCATGCAAAGGAGTGGAATGGTGTTGCTTAATTCAGTGAGCCAGCTTTTCCCAAAATGAGGGCCTGAAAAGTAATGAGTTTTTAGAGATAAATAAGTTTTTGATCTGCCCTCTGAGTGTCTAGGGTAGGCACACTTTGCATTGAAACAACAAGATTTAGTGATTCACTACATCTTAAACATTTTATATTACTTTTTTTTTTTTTCTTATTTCTTGATTCTGACAGCTGAGGATTCAGGGAAGCTGCCAAAGAGAATGAGTGCTGCTGTGTAATTACGAGGGCTGGTAGTAACACAAGTGGAATCTGTCCAAGCTGCAGTGCCACATCCCAGCTTCTATCAGTGGGAAATACGCTCGCAGAATAGGCTTCATTGTTTGAAAGATTAAAAATTTACCAAAATTACAGAAAACAAGTTCCAAACATCCCTCCTATTGATTGCCGGAGCACAGAAGCCAGGCCCCTCTGCTACACCACATCCACAATGGAAGCTCTGTTTGTAACAGAAAGAACATGGGGCATTCCATGAGAAGTGTTTTGGCTGAGGGCGGTGTAGGGTCGCGTTGTGAAGAGTGAGGAAGTCGTGCTCTGCTGGAAACATTTTTAGTTTAGGTGTGTTACAATCTTAGCTAGCAATTTGTAGCTCTGAAACGACCGTAAAGCAAATGTATCTGCTCCACAGTGAGTGTTTCACTTGGCTGTGCAAAAGCAAAAGATAGAAAACTGACACAGTTTCCGAGAATCCTGTAAGAACCTTCAAGAAATCACCCGCAGATGAACAGAAAAGCCCTCCTTTGCTTCCCCTCTGGCTTGACGTGGTTTTTTTTTTTTACTTCTTAGGGAATTCAGCCAGAGCAGTGCTGCGGTCTGTGTGCCTCCATCTGCTGCTGGGACTCTGCTTACTCAGAGAATTGCTTAATGGAGGCTGGAAACGGAAAGGTAAACGTTAAATATTTAACAAGCTCAACCCTTAGCGCTGGCCAGGAAGGTTCATCTTCTTTGTTACTGTAACCTAATTTGTTTACCAGGCAGAAAGCACCAACTTCCTATGGTCTGTACAGCGTTCCTTGTCCTTAAGCAGCTGCTAAATGCTAAGGGATGCCCTCCTGCCCCAGTCCATATTTCCCTGAGCACCCTGTTAGCGGTTGGCAAACACTTGCTATGAAAGCCTGTTGACTTTGGAGATGAGTTCAGATCTTTTCCATCTCCCTGGCTCCTGGGGAGCGCCATCAAACGAACCCCCTTCAAACACCAGCGGGGATTTACCACTCTTCCTCTGCGTTGGAAGCACTGGAGCTCAGGTGAGGCACGGCAAGCTGTCACAGACCTGAGTTTGGTTACCCCATGCCTCATAGGGAGGGTAATCTTTACAGGAGCAGCTCGATAACTGCCCCAATGGGCCAAGGACTGCGATGGCAACACGCAGCTCCAGGGATCGCAGCAATGGGGCCCTCAGCACGGGGCTATCTACCCCTATGAGGCAGCAGCGCGTGCTGGCTGGGTCCTTTTACCTGGCTATGGAGGGAGGCACAGCTGGTCCTGGTGCTGCTGAGGGACCTTAGTCCCAACGTCCCCCCACACGACTCAGGGCAGCACCCCAGCCCGCTCTGGGCCCTGCAGGCCCCGCAGCCTGGAGGGGAAACAAACCCGCAATTAACGTCCTTGGAATGAGTCTGATTGAGTTTCGCTCCCCCCCCTCCCCTCCCCCCGCCGTGTCCCTCAGCACCTGCTCCCGTGGGGTGCAGTGCGGGCACTTAGCGCCCGTGGGGCACGGCCGTGTCTGTGTACTTCACAGGGCGCGCTGGGCTGAGGGCCGCGGCGGACATGTTTTGCAGGCCCAGCACCAACACTTCCCTCCTCAGGGACGCCGGGCCGGCCTCGCGTGGCACCAGGAGTCGCGGAGGGAGCGAAGTACTGAAGGAGCTCTCCAGAAGGGTCGGTCCTAACCTTCACTCCCCCCCCTTCCCCCCGCCCCCTTTTCCTGAGGACGTCGCTGAGGAGATTACTTTCCCGCCTTTTTGCCCCTCAGAGGCGCTTCCCGCCCTTTTGGCCCCGCCCCCTTCCTGGAACATCCGCCCCCCTCGCGTGGCCACGCCCCCCTCGCGTGGCCACGCCCCCTCGCGTGGCCACGCCCCCCTCATGAATAATTAACTACGCCTCCATTTCAGATGGGGTGCTGCTGTGGGAGTGGGGTGCCCTCATCCAGAGAGGGACCTCGGGGTGAGGATCAATAAGGGCAAGCGTGGAGTGCTGTGCCTGGGGAGGAATAACTGCATGCAGCGGGCTGAGCTGCTGGAGAGGAGCTCTGAGACGGCCTGGGGTCAGCAGCGTGCCATGGTGGACAGGGAGGTCAATGGGATCCGGGTGGGCAGCGGGGACAGGGAGCGATCCCCCCCTCTGCTCTGCCCTGGAGCTGTGTGCGGGCTCCTCAATGCAAAGCAGGCAGGGAACTGCTGGAAAGAGTCCGCAGAGAGAGAACACAGAGCCTAGAGCATCTGAGAAGATGCTCAGAGGGGATCTGAGTGCTGCAGGGTGGGAGGCAGAGCGATGGAGGACTCTGCTGAGCGGTGCGTGGCGATAGGAAATGGCCACAAACCGAAGCTTTGCAGCGCTGTGCACGAGAGCATCACAGTGATGGAGCTGCACACAGAGCTGGGGGGGTCCCCTCTGTGCAACCTGGGCTGGAGCTGCGTGGCAGGGCTTGGTGTTCCTGCACCGTGGCACTGCAGGAGTTGGGCTGGGGTTGTCCTTGGGGATCCTCACGGTCCCACCCAACTCGGGGTTCTGTGGTTCCAGCTCCGAAGTGATGCTGGCCTGTGCAGCTCTTGCAGTGTGGTCACCAGGGCGAGCTCATAGCACAGGGCCTGCGTGCACAGGGATGTCTCAGCACCAAGGCAACGTGCTGTGCATGCATCTCAGAGCACAGCTGCAGCTCCGTGTGACAGCAGAGTGGCACCGTCCATGCTGCAATGGTTGTTATCAGGAGCTGTGCTGCTTCAGGAGGTTACAAACCGCCCTGCCACTGTCACAGGGGCACAGCACTGAGTGGAAGGGAAACCCTGTGAGCTGCCAAGCCAAACTGATTTTTAGAGCAGGGTTATTCCTCCTCAGTGCTGCTCCTGAGGGAGCTGTCTGTAAGTCCCCAGCTCTCCGGGGATGGCAGCTGAAGCCCTGGGGAGAGGTTTTCGTGCTGCTCCTAAGGCGATTCCCATACGATGGCAGCAGAGGGCTGCAGCTGCTGTAGAGCACTTCTCCCAGCCGGTTTTTCTGCTGCCACGGTGGTGTGGGGCCTTTTTCTGTTTTGGTGATGTTTCTTTTCCTCTGGGGCTTTATTAGAATCATAAAGGTTAGAAAAGACCGCTAAGATCTCCTGGTTGGACCACCAACCCCTCAGCATCGTGCCTGCCGAACCTTGTCCTTTTCTCATCTCAAAGATCTTCTAAGATGTTGGTTGTGCTCAAGCTGAGCAGGTCCTGATGGCAAGATGAAGAGAACTGGAGTTGAAAAACTAAGCCCTTCAGCAAAACTTCTTTTAGCATCGCTGAAATAGTAACAGAGCTGCATTTAAGGAACGCCAGACCATCACATCCTATGTGTCTACTGGCACCGATGGTGCTCAGGGAAAATGGGGTGGATATGGAGTGCCCTTCTCCTGCTGTGTCCTTCTGGAGCCTGGCAGTGGCTTAAGGGCTTCCCATGTAACACACACAGCTTCATAGCCGTGTCCAGCCACTTAGTGATTGGCATAATTAACGACAGCAACCTTGGCACCGGGTTTGGAAATCGAGTTGCGCTGTGTGGTGACGGTATCACCTCGTGTTTGTTTTACGCTGGCTGAGTGAGTCACAGCACTGTTGGTTTTCGTTATTATTTGAGGTTCTGTAAACCCAGCCAATGTTTGTAAGCTGCTTTGGGCTGACGGGATGAAAGCTCATCAGGGAAAAGTGCAATTGAGCTTTATAAACGACGGGTGGTGGTGCTGCTGGGGTCGTGGGGAGCTGCGAGGTGGATGGGAACGCCAATAGGAACAGCATCCACTGCACATGGATCACATCACAAGGTGGAAAGGAGAAGAGGCCGCAGCAGGAGGACATAATGCTCCCAGGTTTCACATTGCTTCCTCTGCTGAAATCACATTTTTTTTCCTCCTTTGCCAAATGTGTGTTTTCTCCCAAGGTTTCCGTGGAAAAGGGAGGTCATTAAGGAGCTCCGATGCAGTCTTTCGTTTGCAGTGGAAGTGAGTGCATTGCAGGATGACAGAAGCATGCAATCAGGGGATGCTGCTCAGCTCATCCGTTGCCCACGCTTCTCTGCAGTGTGCGAGGATGAGGAGGGGATGGGGGCTTTGTACAATCCCTGCAATGAATTCTCCACCTGAAATTAATTCCTGTGTCCTCTTTGTGGTTCTCTTTGGAGGCTGAGGAATGGCACAGGTCTGAGCAGGGCAGCAGTGTGTGTGCATAACCCAGGGCTGTGGCCCAGAGCTCTGGAGCTGTTGGATCTGCTGGGAAGGTGAGCAGAATTCTGACAATGCAGTGTCCTGTTTTCATGTTATCTCGCTTACAGAGCCTGGCAGTACGGATGAGATTTGCCCAGAGGGATTTAAAGGAACAAAGAGAATAGAAAATACAACAAAATAGGTAAACAGAGAACAAATTACGAGTATTTACCTAATGCATTCCATGCACTCAGTGGTTGAGGTGGCACCTGGCCTGCTGCTCTGATCCCAGCTGCAGCTCCATGGTGCTGCATCATCCTCGCTGCAGGATCAGGACAAAGTGGCATCCTGTCATCACTTTTAGGGCTACACAGAAACACAACAGAGCCATCGTGGTGCGTGGGATTCCCAGCTGCCCTCGTTCCTTGATGCTCTGGGATGTCTTAGTCTGGGACACGTGAGGAAGGACGGCAGGAACAGGCTGAATGCGAGGACTTGCCGTTCTCTCCTTGCCTCTTCTACCTCACTTTGGATAGTGGTGGCAGCTGAGGGAAATTAATCATGCTCTGTCCTTCTACAGTCCCTTTCAGATAAGGGTCCTAAAAAGCTCTGTGTGTCTTAAAGCACAGAGCTACTCAAGGAACCCTGCAGAGGAGGGATGCCCTCACTCAGCTGGAGCAGGAGGGCTGAGGATTCCCTCGGGGTTGCTTGGAAGTTGCATGGCAGCACTGTGCAGAGTCCAGAGCTGAGTGTTCAGATGGATGAAACAGGCTGAGAGAGCACGAGGTGGGTGCAGAGGGGCTCGGGGCTGTGTCCTCTGCGTGTTGCTCATCCTTCGTCGGCTGTTTGGGATTCACCTCACACCTTGGCATTCCCTGAGAGTCTGATCTCTAAGCTTTGCAATCTGCTCCTTCCCTAGAAATAATCTGCTGTTATTCCCGTCTTCAGCTTTTCTGCCTCTTCCACATTTGCAGAGAAATAGACGCCGACGCAAAAAGAAAAAGAAGTGGATTACCAGGAATTCATTAGCGAAGAGCTGAGCAAACCTGTCAGAGTGTAACTGGTGCTCCTCCTTTCTGTTTCTTTTTAAGATGCAACATTCAGCCCTAAGCAGATGGGAACCTGTCAGCACAACGTGCAGACAATTATCTGTTTGAGCCACGGGAAGCTTCGTGGCTGAGAGGAAGTTATTGCAGCCAATGCAGTTCTGCTTTGCCATCTTATCAGCTTTCTCATATTGGAGCATCTCGGTGAGTTCCATTATTCCTCTTAGGAAACACTGCAAAAATCCCTGTGTCCATAGGGAGGTGCACTGATGATGTAGGAAACAGCAATCGATCTTCCATGGGTGTTTGGGTTTGCCATATATCAAAGCACAGAGATCTGATTGTGATAAATAACGGAGTTTTCCAATGATGCCTTTGTTGGAGCTGACAGTGGGGGTGGGCTCAGCCTGGAGCAGTCACTTTTGTCCTTTCCAAGTGCTACTCTGCAGCCTGGGTGGTATCTCAGGAACTGCTCCATCACAGCAGCACGGTGCTGGGAAGTTCTTGTCCTTCGTCTGGAAATGGGAAGCTGAGAACTTCTTTACTTTAGAAGAGAGAATGTCCTGACCCAGAGAAAGGCGGTGAATCTCTGTGTTCCTCATTACGCCTCAGTCTGGAAAATTACCTTTGACACACCTGGATCTGTTCTTCACTTCCGAGCCATCTCTGCTGCCACGTTAAATTACTGTCTCGTGTCTCTGATTAATTAGTGCTGCTCTGCTCGGTGTCAGAGCCCGGTGCAGTTCACCGAGCATCAGGGAGATGAGCTACAGGCATTTCTGATGCAGGAACCTGGTGTCTTTCTGGGTGAAACGTAGAAGAAATATCATAACTATGGTGAGAGTGGTTTTGTTTTTTTTTGTGGTGGATGGGGAGGAGTGCCTTTAGGTTTGTGAGAAGTCAGCCTCTTTTGTGATGTACTTCCTTGCTGGGAAGCACCAGCTCCTACACACACAAACGTGTTCATCTCCGTGTTCAACCTGTTGGTTCTCTTCTGTGGAGGTTTAGAAAAAGGTGAATTCCCAATGGATTTTTGGGTCATGGAAACAGCTGCCTTCTGTGATGGGATGTGTGTGATGCTCGCTGTTACCTAAGCAAGTAATGCTTTTCCCTTTCAAAACAGCATCTGCAAGCATTTCACTTTTATTTTAGCACTACTGCTAGCAAATTTACAATCTGTGAGAGAGGGAATTGTTCCCATTCCTGCTTTCTAGATAAGGAAACCCAAGACACGGGCATTTAATATGAAGCAAGGACCTCAGGAGCCCTAATTCCCTGTTCCCAGTCGTAAGCAGAGCTTAATTCCGTGGCTCTTGTAAAGTGCAGCTCCAGAGCAGTGCATCTATTCAGGATCTGTTCCCCCACCCACGGGCCCTTTTGTAGCAATCTGCTCCCTGCTTGCTTTCAGAGCTATTAATTATAGCTCAGCCTGCTGGTGTACCTGAGCTTGCATTTGCATTTCCAAGATGCAAACCCTTGTTTGTATGTGTAATGGCTGAAGTATTTTTTTTTTCCCCTGCTTTGGGGACGATGCTTGGTGTGAAAACTGTTTGCGAGAGCTGAATTTTACATTTCTCTTCTCCTTATTTGCATAGTATAAAGTACTTGCTCTCTGTCTGTGTTCTAATTATAAATCTGCTACTTCTCTGCTCACAGAAATAACTGGAACGTGGCACTGGGGTGGTAAGAGTTCTTTTGTCACCTTTAAATTCCCTTCTGGCTGGAAAAGACACCTGGGGAGGGGGATGAGCAGGGGGTAGGGGGCATGGGAAGGTGAAAGGAAGGCTGAGAAGCTGACATGGTGCTTCATCTTCTGACACTGCCACGTGGTGACAGCCATGGGAACGGGGCCCAGAAATGGCAGGGTTCACTTCTGATGGGCGACGTTGCCTAGAAATGAATTCATTTGTCTCTTCAGGTATTCTCGAGGCAAGAATGCATGTATGTGCTGTGTAACACCCCAGGCTGGGGAGCTTACAAACTAAAGAGCCGGAGGCAAAACAGAGCGATGCCCTTCTGTATTACAGGTGGGTGCTGAGACAGGAGGAGCCCGAACCCCATCCCCAGCCATCCCGCCAGCTCTGCCTTCACCTCTGGGGATGGACACGAAGCAGAATTGTGGCGATGTGATCCCTCTGTGTGGCCTTGGATGTCTCCACATGCAGCAGTTTGCAGTAGTTTGCCCCTGCCCTCATCCAGCTCTGCCCTTAGCATCCCCTCGGGGCGGAACACAGATGGGAGCAGTGCCATCAAAGCTCCCACAGGAAATAATGTAATGATAGCTGTGGCTAATTGCAAGAGGGGCCTTTTCCTGTGGCTCATAACCTCCTTTCTGTTAATCCATCCAGATGATCTGTTCTCCTGTGAAGTAGTGAAGAGAGCCCAAAGCTGGAGGTGGTAACCAGAGCTCCCAGGTAAGGAATTTTTAAGGTGATTTGCATCTGTGGAATCGTTTGGTACTACTGCAGAGATCAAAACACTAAACCTGACTAGAGAAAGTCAAATGGAACCAGCGAATCTCATTGTTCAAGCCAAACAGCCTTCTAAAATCCTCAACAAGTTGAGCAGATAAAATTAGAAGAAGATTATAGCCTCGATTCAAGCCTCAATTACACCCATTTTTCTCTTTGATATGTCCTGGGAACACCTCCTGATAAGATGTGTTATTACTGAAACAGAAAAGGATGTCTTTTTTTTAAAAGATATCTTTGTACTCTTAGAGTGGCCTTTAAAAGCCTGCGAGATGAAAATAATTCAGGCTCTGCTTAGAACTCTGCATCAACATAACCAGTAATCCTTTGCATGACTGATTTTTGAAAACGAAGCAGTCCAAAAAGGAAGGTTTTTATTTATATTAAGACTATATTTCATGCAGATAATCCACAGTAAATACATTGCATTAAAAGACAGTTAAAGTGCCTTTAGTCCCCCCTAAAGAGTCCAACTGTGCTGTAAATTCAAGTATGTGGAAAGTAGGCCTCCAGTTAGTGAGAGGATATCTTGTGATCCGGGTCCTGCTCTCTCTGAGGGGCTGACCCCCAGCTCTGCTCTGGTGCTGGTAAAGACATTTCTCTCTTTCTTCTAGGCAACAGCAACATTACAGTTGGGTTTTAATGTAACAGACATCAAAGCCATGTGCAAAGAAAACGCAGAAGAGATGGGTCCCTGCACCCAGAGCTCATGGAGGGTGGCACACCACACAGTGCCTCGCTGCTCAGCACAGCAGAGCGTTCCCTGCCAGGACCTGACCCCTCTGCCCAGGGCATGACTGTGGGCAGAGCCTCAGCTGCTCTGTCCCACAGTGTGAGCCATTAGCACAGCTCCTACAGAACAGAGGACAGGCTGCTTGGTTTCTTTTCTTTGCTTGAAGGAGAAAAGGAAGAAACAAAAAGCCTTTCTGACTGCAGGCACTCAGAACTTGCCTCCAACGCCGCCCTCTTCTTCATCGAGGTGAGTGGAGAACCCTTCCCTGGTCCCATCCTGACCCTGCAGGGCAGAGCAGTCTGTCCTGTCCTGCAGTCTACTTCGTGTATCTCCATCGTTTCTACACTATGGCACTTGGATGTTGTTTTTCTTCACCTGAGCATCTGATCTTCTTTTGAATCCTTTTAAGATTCTGGCTGCAGTAACGCAGCTGTGATTTATACAGCTCCACTGCACTCCATTTAAAGTCTCTCTGCAGTTCAGACTCAGTGGATGGTACCTGGCAGCTTAGAGGCTGTAGGGTAAGAGGAATACCTAAAGCCATTGTTTGAAAAGATGAAAATCCAGAGAAAATACCTTACCAGCTTATAACCATCCAGGGCAAAAACTAGCTGACAGAAATCCTCTGAATTCTTTCTACTTCGTGGAAACAGGGGAAGAAACCACCTCCCAGTTGAAAGCTTTATTTGGAAATAAGGTTTGTCTTCAGAATGTATCTAAAGAGAGACTGCCTGGGTCGTAATAACTTGGCACGACTCAGCCTGACTTGCCCTGCAAAAGCATTTGGTGCCTTTATGCTGTAATAAGATGCAGCAAAAGTCTCCCTAGTGGCTACGTATGAGGAAGTATAATCTAGGGTGTAAATGCCACAAAGCATCCATATTTATCTTTAATGGCTATATAAATTCAGCAGATGAGAAGGAAAACATTAATTAGACAGACCCTGCCTTTGGCAGTGATCACCACTAGTGACAGCTGAACCAGCCAGTGGATAAAATATGCTCCAAAGATATCAGAATAAATAACAGAGGAGCAAGAGATAAGGAAAAAATAATAATAACCCATATAACACTCTTGTTTTTTGGTAGGAGAAAGAAAACTCGACCTGACATTGGACTTTGGCCTTCCCTCTTTTTTCATGCCACCTCTCCCCCGTCCTGCACTGATGGCTGTGGAAGCAGGGTGAGCATTTCTGCAGGTCAGCTGTGAGCTGGACTGCACAGCACAGCAGAACAGCCCTGAGAGGTGCAGTGCTGAGGCCCTCAGTGAGGGCTGGATTCTTACAACCCAGTATCGGTGCAGAGCAGGAGCCCACCACCGATACGACTTCTTTTTGCTGTAGGAAATCCACTGATTTTAGCAGACTCCGAATACGATGATGTCAGCAAAGCTTTTTTCAGGTTTTCTGTGATATCAAGGCACATGTGCCTTCATTACTTATGATAGGAAGCTCCCACGAGGGAGCTTTGGTTTACCTCTGGGTGTCAGCATGGCAGAGCTCTGTCCCCATCCTCTACCTGCAAAACCTGCTGGACTCGTGGCCATGCCATGAAAATATTTTGGAGGAACTCAAGATTTTTTTTTATTTCTTTTCCCCCCTCTTCAGCCTTTGGTTCCTTTAGGGTAAGAGTCACAACTCATAGCTGAGCAAACTAATCCTGAAGGTGAATCCTTAGAAGGGTTTTGCTCTTAAAGTAAAACAGGTTTTCCTTTCTTCCAGAGAAGCTGGTGCTTGGATGGGAAAGAGCCGAGGCATGGAGCACCAGCTGCAGGATGAAGATGAGGGCATGGAGCTCCTAAGCCCCAGAGACAAAACAAAATGCAGCCTGCCCCCAAAAGACGGGGGAGGAGAAAGGGATGGAGCTGGGGACAGGGGCTGGGAAGAGAGATGAGCCAGCATTACCTCTGCTGCATCCAAACACCACAACCCAACCACGAGACGAAGAGCCAAGTCAGCAACCTGACCGTGTTCCTTTCTACCTCTGCATCCTCACCAAACCCCAACTCCTCATCTTCAGTGCTCCGTTGGGTCCTTTTCCTCTGCTCGCTGTTTCTTTTCCAAAAGGGGAAAGACTTTGCAATAGGATAATGGAAGGCTCCGACGCTTGAGGTGTGGGAGGTCAGAGGTGCAGGGGAAGGAGCGCTCAGCACTGCTCTGCTTCCACGAAGCCCTCCTTCTCGTGGCTGGCTGCCTCCACCTCGGAGTACGTCGCGTGGTTGGTGTGATTCCGGAATTTCATGGCAGGCCAACGATGTGGTCTTCGCTGTGGACAGGGACAAAGAGCCATCAGAAGCTGAGAGGCAGCTTTTCAGACCGAGCCTGCTGGAAACCCGAAGCCCAGCCCTGGAACAATGCTATCTTTGTGGAAGTTCGGCCGTTGTTAATGAAAGGAAGAAGAAATAAAATGATTTTATGCTTTCAAGGGTTTGTCACAATGCCTCAGCCCCACTGGTGGGGTTAACAGGGGGAGCAGGGCGGAAATGGAAACTCAAAGGGAGATTCCACATCAGTCCCAGAACAAGGATGTGCTGTTGTGGGTAACAGAGGGGGCAGCCACAAGCTGCCTGCGACCACAGAGGGTCACCTCTGTGCCTCTCCTCCATCTGCAGCATAGGGACAACAGCACTGCCCTGCTGGGTGGGTGCTACAAGGAGAAATGCCCCAAACGGTGGTGGTGATGAACTGAAGAAGGCCACAGAGATCGATCCTCTGCAGCTGGGACAGAGAGATGAGTGCTGGAGGAAAAAGGCAGAGTGGGGACACGGAGGGGTGAGGGCTCTGCATCGCAGCCAGGATCAGCCTGCCTTCAGGTCCTGCACTGCACACTCCTCGGGCTTTGAACAGCAGATGGAGATTGTCAGACCCCCCACCTCCCTGAGAATTAAAATCCACCATTTAGAGCGTTCACAGCACCGCAGCAGCTGATGCTGTGACATCCATGGGCAAAGCCTGACAGTTGCAGTCGACAAAAACCCAGCTGGGTAACTGAAAAGGAAAGCAGCGGTCCCAGCAGCGTCACCGCCCTCTGCCAGGCACTGGGAACTGATCCTGAGAGCAGGAGGAAGAGACAATGTGCAAACAGGAGCACATGAAAGAGCACAAAATAAAGCAGTGTGGGTGGCAGTTAGCCTATGTTTAGAGCAGGGAGGTGGCTGTGACTGCAGGACCACGCAGGGATCCTCAGACATGCCATGCACCCACGTCCTGTCCTCTGCTCTGTGCTCTGCCCTGCAGGGTCAGGATGGGACCAGGGAAGGGTTCTCCACTCACCTCGATGAAGAAGAGGGCGGCGTTGGAGGTGGGGTGGCTGTTGATGTAGATTCCAGCGAGGATGATGGCTGCAATGAGCAGCACTGCCAGCACGATGCCCACAATCGTCCCAGTGTGAATCGGGGCACCCACTTTACTGGGAGGAAGGTCGCTTCCCACACCTGCAAAAAAGGTTCAGCTGGGCTTGGAAGCAGGCTGAGGGCTCAGGAAAAGTGAGGCAGGATGCTCTGAGCCCTTCACGTGGGGCTGAGCACCGAGCACAGCTCAATGAGAGGGCAAGAGCAAGATGCATGGAGAGCTGGGGGCTGAGCTCCAGCATCCCTCCCAGATGATACCAATAGCTGGCAAAAAACGAGGATTAAACAACGACCATATCATAATTCCCCCTCCACCCAACCCCTATTCCTTATATACTGGCTGCTCGCTCAGATGGAAAGCCATTAGCCATATGCTGAGGGGTCCTCAGCACCCCACCTGCAGCCCTGCAGCTTTCCCTGGCCCTTGGCTATGGATACTCCATTGCACAGAGCTCTGCAGCCTGCACGTGGCATACATCAGCAGTGAGTATCTGCTCCCTGAATGGACAATCTGCAGTTCAAAGGCCTGGAGCCTGGGCTGGCACTGATGCTGCACCCACTTCTTAGCCAACGTAACCTCCAGGAGCTGCTTGGAATTAAGAGGGCTCTGGTAAAAGAGACCAACCCCAGCTCTCACATTCCTCGACCCGCAGCAGTATTCACCAGGGAAAGGACAATCAGATTTTTATCTTGATTGCATCTTTCCAGTCCCCGTTTCCCCCTGTTGCCCGATCCCAGCTCTCCCCCAAATCTGCTTTCTAAGAGTAGGCAGAGATACAGCAGGGCCTCACCTTCACCGCCCGTGTGCTGGTTGAGCTTCGTGTCATCTGAAAGAGGGAAAGAAGGGCAAAAATAATTAACAGCCAGCTGAGATGCTCTCCGTGCTCCCCCTCTGTACCCAGGCACTGCCAGCAGCGAGGCAAAGTGGGATGACTTGGACCCCCAGGTTGGGTTGGGGTAGGTGTGGGGGTAGCACAACACCCCATCCCATTTTCCTTCTCATTCTGGAGTGCCCCCATGAACCACCTATTTTGGGACACCCCAAAGGACGCAGAGGGGCAAACCCATCCTCATCCCCCCCTTGTTGTGCCGCCCCAGCTCAGGTCTGCTGCCTGATGCAGCTGGCTGTCCGCTCGCTTCCAAGATTACAAATTAACTTGGTGCTTGACTCTGTCACAGGAAGGCTCTTGTTCTTTTTCCAAGAACCGGCGATGAGTTGGAAAATAATCTCAGCGGTGGTGTTGCGTTCCCCCCCCCCTCCTTCCTTCAAAGTCAGCTCCGTCAGCCCCACGCTCCCCCCCCCCAGGCTCCCTCCTGTCGCTGAAGGACAATTACTAATGTTCCTTTCTATTTATTCTAATTAGCAGTTTGCGTTAGGGACTATTAAGCAGCCAAATTGAAGCGCTACCTGCCGCTCGGATCCGAGGAGCCAGCCCCGCGTTAATGGGATTATCAAGCTCTAGCACAGGGGCGTCTCGGGGGAAACGGGGGCCTTTATTTGGAGCTTTCACAGCACTGCCAGCCCCGACCCACATCAGCCCCCACCGCGTCCCACCTTCCGTGGTGAGGCCGTCGATGAAGAGCGTGGCCGTGGGGGTGGTGATGTCCTCATCCAGTGGTGAGGAGGAACCGTCGGGGGGGGGAGAGTAGTGGTCGTCCTCTGCTAAGTCCTCGCAGCTCTTGGTGTGAGCCTAGGGGGGGAACACAGCCCAGAAGGGGCAGAAATTGGGGCACTGGGGTTGGGGGAGGGGGGATGTGTGGGAGGTGGTGGTTTGGTCACAGCCTGCCCTGCTTGCATCACGGGTCCCGTGATCTCCTTTTCCCTCTCTCTTGGTAAACAGGGAACGAGTGGGGAAAAGTTACATTGGAAAAAAAAAATAATTAAAAAATAAAAATCACCAAAACAACAAAACACCAAAAGCAGAAACAGATGTTTCGTTAGAGCTGATCTTTCCGAGACAAAGGAGTGAGTTTGTCCAACCCAAATCCTCAGGGCCGACTCTTTCTATTTTAGAGGAGTCACAGTGAGGAGCAAACAGCTCAGAGCACCCAGGGGTGGGCACAGCTGGGGCACCTCTGGGCTCTTCCCATGGAGGAAAGGGGGGGATGCCCCCTACACGGACCCCCTGTGCCGTGGCAGGGCATCCTAAAGGGGCACTCTGTGGGCTGAGCAGAGCCAAGAGTGCGTTTTGACACTGGGATGTGCCCTCTGTGACCCGGCCCCGTTCCCAGCACGGAGCCCTGGCCATACCTGCTGGCTGCAGCCGTATGACAGCCACTCCTCGCGGTGCCGATCGAAGCCACTGGAGCACCTGCAGCGAGAGGACACCTTACATCCCTGCAGGTGGGATGCAGAGCAGCCTGGGGGGGGGTGTGGGTGGGCAGCAGTGCCCATCTGCTGCTGCAATGCAGCCCCTGAGTGACCCAGCAGCGGCAGCGAGAGGAGCGGAGCAGTGGAAGGGTTACACGTGAGCTGCACTCTGAGGACACAGGGATTGCAGCTGTGCTGGAAGGACCCGAACGTTCCTCCTTACGGAGGTGGCAAACGGTCAGCGCTGCTTCTCCAAGGAAAACAGAGAGGCAGAGAGATAGGAAAAAAGATACAGATGGAGCGCGAGTTTCCATTCGCCGTGCTCCGTGCCAAGGCAACGCCGTGAGCTCCAGAAGGGTTTGTTTGTGTTGTCGTATTTTTTTTTTTCCCCTTTCCCCAGAAACATCTGGGCAGGAAAAGAGCGTTCAAGAAATTAAAAACAACACTGAGAAAGCACCGACCACAGAACCAGGGACCAAAGAGAGCTCTGTGGCCTCTGGGCACCATCCCGTGGGTAAGAGCAGAGCTGATGATGTGCACGAGGTGCCCCAGCCCTCCCCCGTCCCCATGCAATCACTGCACGTGTGATGGGTGCACACCTGGGACACAGCCTGAGCGGGGCTGGGCGAAGGATCTGTGTCAGTGGGTGCCCTCCCCTGCTGCCAGCTCCACATTCTGGTGCTGCGCAGCCTCATTGCAGCTCTCCTGCTGCAGCTGAAGGAGGGCAGAGCTGCGTCCCAGGGGGTGGGGGCTGTCCCTATGGCCGGGGACACCGTGGTCCCCCGATGTCTGGGACCTGAGCTCCATCTAGCTGAAATCCCAACCCTGGGATGGAGTGCACTGCATTAAAACCCCCCTCAGCAGCTGTGATGGGGGCAGCAGAGATCTCCCCTCTGCAGGAACGTCTCTCCAACCAGAGGAGAGGTGGAAGCCACCCATCCCAGTACCTCTGCAGGACATGGCACCAGCTGCAGTTGAAGGTCAGCACGGAGCTCACACACACCTCACAGCTCTGGTGCTGGAGACAAGCTGCAGAGAGAGGGGAGGTGTGACAGCACAGCACAGAGGTGGGTTGGGACGTATCCACACTGCATAGTGGGACCACGCTGCTCCCAGCCCGGCAGCGAGCATCCTCCCCTCCTCGGTGTCCCCGGGACAGACTCACTCCCCACCCTCTCCCCGACATGTGTGGATGTGAGCACGGTGCCCACGCAGCTTACTGGGCAGCGGGGTAAACTCCACAGCAGACATGTTGGTGATCTTGCTGGTGTCCAGCTCCACGCGGTGGTACTCATAGATGGTCCGGCGGCGCGACTCTGCAGAGGGAGCTTTGCTTTAGGGCCACCCCCTGCCACTGGGGTTCATCCTATGGGACAGGGCAGCAGGCAGGCTGCAGGGGAGGCCGAGCAGCAGTGCTGGGGGGGGTTCAGGGTGTGGGAGTCCCCTTCCCCACTTCTCTGGGTGCTCTCTGCCCAGAGGACCCTGAGATGGATGCGACCCAGCCCCATCCCCCCCTCTCCATTCCAGCTCCATTCCCTCAGTGCCCCCAAGGAGCCCACGGGGAGGGGGCAGCAGCCCCTGAGGTTTCCGTGCAAACTGCTGTAAAACAGAGGCCAGATGGCTGGCTCCAGAAATAACGAGCAAAGCGCGGGGAGCAGCACGAGGAGCGTGGTTGGGAGTACAGGAGGGGAAGGGAGAGGCTGCAGCGGCCCCTCCACGCAGCTCACCCCGCGCCTGCAGCGTGTGTCACGTGTGGGACACGTCTGCAGACACGTGTATCCCACATCACATGCAACAAGCGTGCCACACACACACACACACACACGTGTGTGCACCACATCCTGCTGCCGTGCACTGTGCATTTCCCAACCCAGGGCATCCCCGGGGCAGAGGGCAGCACCCAAAGCCGCTCATCTCATCCCTCTGTGTTCCCCCCCAGGGCTGTGAGTGCCTGGAGCACTGCACCCACAGGAGCTGCCCCAGGGATGTGGGACACGGGGAAGGGGACGGCACTCACCGGGCACCTCGGGGGATGGATTGAGGACCATGAAGGCGTCAGACAGCCCGGCCTTGACGGGGTGCTGTGCGGCACTGATCTGCAGGACGGGCACTGGGATCTGCGTGGGGAGAGGGTACAGTGGAGACGGCCCCACTGAACCCCACACTACCTCGGTCCCCAAAGCTGATCCGCTCCCTCACCTCCTTGTACCCGAAGACGATCCTGCCGCTGCTGTGCAGGGCAGCCTGGAAGGTGAAGCTGCCCACGTCCTCCTTCCCCTGGAGGTAGACCTTATCCCACTGCACCACAAAGACCGTGCCTGGGAGGGGGGGGGACACCGCAGCCATCACTCCACTTCCCAGCCCACATTGACCCCCCCCCCCACGGCCCTTCCCCACACCCTCACCCCTCTCTTTGCTCCGGGAGGGGCTCACCGTTGTCCAGGTACTGCACGGTGGAGTTGCGGGAGTAGCTGGGGTTGAAGTTGGCCATGAGTGGTGCGATGTACTGCGTGGCCGTCAGCATGCGGTGGATGACGTCCCCCATGAAGATGAAACCTGAGTGAGCAGAGCAGAGGGGTCAGCTCAGCACCCGGACCCGACCCCCACGTCCACGGCCCCACTCACCTCCGGTCGCTATCGTCACCTGCCGCAGGAGGTGCCCGTAGAAGGGGAAATCAAAGGAGAGAACGATCCTCTGCAGGAAGGAGATGGGGTGAACAGCAGCCAGAAACGGGGAAAACCACTGGGGAGGGGGACAATGCCCACCCCCACAGCTCATCCCCTTCCACCCCACAGCGACGGAGCCACAATGCTTCCCCTCCAGGCTATGGGGCAGCCGTCATGGGGAGGATGGATGGCAGCAGGGACACCCTGGGCTCACCGAGGCCTGCCGGTGTGTGTTGGAGAGGATCCCGTGGACCTTCACGTGGCTGCTGTCAGCTGCTGCCATGTCCACCCACAGCCCCCGGCGGCGTGCAGCCCCCGGCCCATAGGTGCGGGACACGTAGTAGCTGTGGTTGTCCTCCTGCAGCAAGGACAGGGGCAGCGTCAGCATCGCTCCACGGGGATGCAAAACCCGCGGGCACCATCTCAGCACAGAGCAGTGGAAGTGGAACAGAAACGCCCCACACGAAGCAGCACAGGGGGAGAGGAATTGGAGAGGAGCGGAGGGAACCGTGAGTCCGACGCAGAGCTGGCAGGAGGGAGATGTGACTCACGGGGGACTTCAGCACAACAGATGCAGCCTTCCCGGGAAGAAAGAGCTGCTTTGGAGCCAGGGGCTGGGAGCTGTGGCTGCAGTGAGGGCGAGGAGCTGAGCAAATAAAGGCATCCAAGACTCCAACAGCCCACCCTGGTGAGGGCAGCTGGGGATGGGAAACTGAGGCACGGGGATGGCTGTGCCAGCACCGCTGTGCCCCAGGGCATGGTCCTGTGCTGTGGCTTTCAGGACCCCGAGATGTGAGGTGCCCAGGAGCCGAACCCCCCCCCCCCCTCACAGAGCCCCACGGTCAGTGGATTCCAGTGCGTTCCCAGTAACCCAGGGGGAAGGAGCTGGGACGGAGCAGAGGAGCTGGGGCAGCACAGAGCATTTGGCTGCGGAGTTCCTGAGCTCATCACTGAGTCACCAGCACCAGAGCCCACCACCTTGCTTTGGTCACAGCAGCAATCAGGAAGGGGGGGGGGTTGGATGCACAGCCACACGGGAACGCACTGAGCTCCCACACTGCAGTGAATGGGGAGAGCTGCAGTGACCCCAAACCCACTGAGCCCCAGAAAATCCCCTCTCTGGAGCCACAGGAGCGGTCACGCCCTTCCCAGTAGAGATTTGGTGGTTTGGATTGTTTTTTTTTCTTTCTATTTTTTAAACACTTCCACTCCCTCCGTCCCAGTGCACAGAACCGTGGTCCCAGTGGGGGTTGGTGGGACCCTGCAGAGCTCCCCCTCCCAGGGGTTCCTTTCCCCAGAGCATCTCCTCTAATCCCCCCGAATCCACACTCAGCCGACACACAAAAAAACACACTGGAATCAATCACAGCTCAGCAGAGCTGGGGCCCCCATCGCAGGGAACGCACCCCACAGCCCCGTGCCCCCCCCCCCCCCCTCAAATAACAGTGAGTGCACTGCAGGCAGCGATCCAGGAGGTGATACCCAAGTGCCACCCCAGAGCTGACACCGCTGTCACCCGGCTCCAGCAGCACAGCGGAGGCTGCAGCCCTCCCCATAGAGCCCCCACAAATCCCCCCCCCACCCCAGCACAACCCCAGCAACGTGGCATGGCCACGAGCATCCCCAGCGCTGACCCACGGGTGCCCCCGGGCACGGCTGCCTCTGCCCAGGCTGTAATTACCCCCACCCCGTGCTGCCAGGATCCGCCCCACGCAGTAAATCAGAGCCAGAATGGAAACAGAATGGTGTGGGGCCGGACCCCCCCAGCTCACCACGACGCGTGTCTCGTTGTCCGGCAGCGTGTCGATGACCAGGCTGTGTCCCACCAGGTCCTGGCTGACCCACCCGGCCCCACGCTGCCCCTCGGGGGGTCCTGGGGGGAGTGAGGAATCGTCAGTGGGGTCCCCACAGCGGGATGTGTCCCCCAGCAGTGATGCACACGGTGACATGAGTCTCCCAAGCCCTACGATGGGGTGCAGGGAAGGGATGCGGTGTGACCAAAGGCAGTCCCTGCCTCCCCAGGCGGGGAAGCAGCTGTGACAGAGGGGTGAGCAGGGGCAAAAAGCCCCCAGGGCACCCCCGGAGCAGCTCACAGCCCCACTGCAGTGTGCACGGAGGAGCACGAAGCCCCGGGGATGACAGTGCTCGTAGGGCTCCAGCAATGGGGCAGCAGCGCAGCTTGGAGGGGCAGGGGGGGTTCTGATTTGGGGATATCCCCAATCGTGGGTCTCCCCCCGCTGCTTTTGGGGACCCCCTTCCAGCAGTGCCTCCCCCATCGCTGCTCTGGGACAGAGGGGGTTGAGGCCGAACCCGCAGCCCCCCCCCCCCGAGGATTTGGGGAGGGGAAACTGAGGCACGGGGCTGCGCGCAGGGACCCCCCCACCCCACGTAGGCAAGGAGCGGGCTACTGCGGCTCCGGGTCTCACTCCCTTTGGGTGCGAGAACCCCACACCGCGCGTGGGTACAGCGGCCGCAGACATCCCGCTCACCAGGGGCCACGCAGACCCGACCCCATCCCCGGGACAGACACTGCCGGAGCATCCCGCTACCCACGGCCACGCGAGACAGCGGCCACGGATCCCTCCCCCCCCCCCCAATCCCGCATCCCCCGACCTCACCCCCCCCCCCCCGCAGCCGCCCCTACCTGAGCCCCGCGCCCCGCGCAGCCCGCACAGCGCGATGAGGCCGAGCAGGATGAGGACCCCCCCTCGCATCGCGGTCCCCCCCGCGGCCGGCACCCGCCGAGCCCCCACCGGGCACGGGGCTCCGCCACCGGAGCTGGAGCGGAGCGGGGGGTGGAGCCGGGGGGTGGGGACGGGGGGTGGGGATGGGGCCGGAGGCAGAGCCCGAGCCGGGGGGGGGTGGGGGGGCCCGGTGCTGCCGCCGTTGTACCCTCATCTTCACCCCACGGGAGATGATCCTTCACCCGTGGGCAGCGACCCCTCGTCCCCCGCGCGGTGCCCCCTTACCGCTGTCCTGGAGCTGCTCTACCCGGAGCCTTTCCCTGCAGACCCCCCCCCCCCCCAGGTCCGGCACGGCCGTACGGAGCACCCCAACCCCCCCGGGAAGGGCAGAGGGGCTGCACCCCGAAACCCACAGCCCCCTCTGCGCCCTGAGGACCCCTCCGTGGGCGGCTTTGGGGTCCTGGCCGAGGGGCGGGGGAGCAGATGAAGGTGATGAGTTGCACCGGTGCTGTAATTAACTAATGAGCCCAGCGGCTGCTGCCCGTCCCGGGGCACACTGAACCCCCCCCCCCTTCCCCCTCCCCCACCTTCACCGGCTCAGTGAGCCCCGCGGGGGGGTACAGGGCCCCCAAAAACAGTGGGGGGGTGGGAAATCAAAGCTGGGGCCGTGCCGTGCTCTGGGGGGGGGGACTCTGCTCTGGGGGGGGGGTCGATCTTTTGGGGCGGGGGGGGGCATCGCTGTGCACTCATAGGGCTGCAAAAGATCCGCGTCCCATTGCGGGGAAACGAGACGGCAGAGACTGCGGGGTGCACTGCCACTGCTGGGGGGAACTGGGGGGCAAATAAAAGGGGTGCAAAAAGGGACGAGCCTCCCCAAAATAAGGGGGCACCCGGATTTGAACCGGGGACCTCTTGATCTGCAGTCAAATGCTCTACCACTGAGCTATACCCCCTCTGCTGGGGAAGGAACGGAGCGCTCGGTGATGTGCACGGACTGCGCTGCGAGACGGCGGTCACGCGCGTTTGCACACTCGTGCACGCGCGTTCGTGCACCCTTTCCTGCACCCACTGCAGAGGGGGACCCATCCCCGGCACTTTCGAGGCAGCAGAACCCCCCCCCACCCCGGGGCTATGGGTGATGGGGGTGGGGGGGATTAACCGGAGCCCGCGGGGGGTAGATGGGGGAGCATGGACCTGAGGATGACGGGTCAATATTTGCTCCCTGAGCCGCTGTGCAAACGCTCGGGGTGGACGGGGGGGGGGGCGGCTGAGCCCTTGGGGGGAGCTGCAGGTGGGGGTCAGCTCGGTGTGCCCGCATCTGTAGTTCGGGGAGGGGAAACTGAGGCACGACGGCAGAGGGATGGGGACCCCGGGGAGGACCCTGAGCGAGAGGAGGGGACACCGTCTGCGGTCCCGGCGGAGTCCGTCCGAGGTTTGCTCAGCGGGTGAGGGCCGGGCAGGGGACACCTCGTTAGCAGAGCTGTTAGGGAAGGTGCAAAGCTCGTCACCCCCGTGGGCCCGGGGGGGCTGCACCGAGCGCAGGGACAGCGGCGGAGCCGAGCGGCGCCGGAGCCAGACTGCTCCGAGGGGGGGGTTTGCTTTGGGGCTGCAGCACCCAGCCAGGGGAAGGCTGCAATTACGTTAATCCCTTAAACCCTGATTGCCTCCTCCTTCCCCATTAGGCGAGCAAACACGCGGAGCAGCGGGGGGCCGCGGGGGCCGGGGGCTACAAATACACAGAGCCCACCGGGACCCCCCCAGTGCCGCCGTCTCCAGCGCCATGCAGCCGTCCCCGGCCCTCCTCTGCCTCCTCGCAGCTCTGCTGCCCGCCGCCGCCGCGCATCTCTGGGCGTGGATGTACGCGCTGCCGCAGCACCCGCCCGACAGAGCCGCGCTGGGGAGGAGCGGAGGTCCGGGGGACAGCGCGGAGGAGGTGAGCGACCCCCAAGGGGGGGGGGGGGCAGAAACAAGGCTGGGAGGATGGAGGGATGCGGGGGTCCGGGGGTCGGGTCGGGTCGGGTCGGGTCGGGTCGGGTCGGGTCGGGTCGGGTCGGGTCGGGTCCGGGAGGGGGCGCGGGCACCGCGGGCGTCAATGGGCGCTCCAGTGGCGCAATCGGTCAGCGCGCGGTACTTATAGGGCAGTACGCGGAGCAATGCCGAGGTTGTGAGTTCGAGCCTCACCTGGAGCAGGAATTTTACGGCTCCGCGGGAGGGGCGCGGGGACCCGCACCCCAAATATTCAGCGGGGTGGGGTGGGGACGTGGGGCTGTTTTGTGGGATTTCGTTTTTCTGCGAGGAAACGCGGCGGTGCCCTTCTTGCAGGGGGTGGCCCCTTCAAGCCCTCTGTGCCACCAAATCGACACCCCCCCCCCAAGTGAACCCAGCTTCACTGACACCCACAGAACCCAAACCCAGTATCAAGCCACGCTGCCCTCCAGAACCGTTTCTGCCCCATTCCAGAGGTGGGGATGGATCCTGACCCCACTGCTCTGCCCCCCACACAGGTGACCCCGTGCGGCCCCACCACCCCCTGTGCCCACGGACACTTCTGCGATGAACACTTCGGGCTGTGCCTGCCCACGCGCCCCGTGGGGCAGTACTGCCGCCGCGACACCCACTGCGCCCACGGCCTCCTCTGCACCTTCGGGAAGTGCCAGCAGCCCGTGCCCCATGGGCAGGAGGGTGAGCAGCGGACAGGGGCGAGGGGGGGGGGGCAGCCCCATAACCCCGAGAGCGGAGGGATGCGATGGAGGTGGGGTCGGTACTGTTATCCCTCATCAGAGCTGCTGTGGGTACCCATTGCAACCCCCACTGCAGCATGCACGAGGCTGAGCCACCCTGCAACCCCCAGGGCCCATTGGAACCCGCACAGTGCTTGGGGCAGGGATGGGGGTTCCAAGCCTTGACCCCACTTTTTGTGTCCCCCCCCCGCAGGAGCACGGTGCCAGAGAGATGAGGACTGCGGGGCGGGTGGTTGCTGTGCACGGCGGCACGGCGAGCTGCTGTGCCAGCAACGGCTGGAGCTGGGGCAGAGCTGCCACGTGCCCCCCGGGGGTTTGGCCTTCAGCATCAACCAGGTGTGCCCCTGCCAGGCTGGGCTGGTGTGCCGAGCATCGCCCCCACCACGAGAGTGAGTACGGGTGCCGGTGACCCCATGTCCTGGGGTGGGGGGGATCTCGGAGCGGGGATTGACATCCCCACGTTTCCCCGCAGGAAAGTGTTCGAGTATTGGCCGGAGAAGAGCGAGTGGAGGTGCCGGCAGCCCTGAGCCGGCAGTGCTGTGTTTATCCCCCTGTAAATAGCATGTACAGCCCCACTGCACCCCAAAGCAGGACGTGTCCCTCCCCAGGAGCCGGGCAGGTCCCGGCCGTCCCCAACCCCCTCCAGGAGAGGCTGTGGTCACTGCAGAGCTGAGCTGTGCTTGGTCTCAGCTCCCCCCCACCCCCCCCACCCCACCCCCACCAGGCACAGCCGCGGGGAGATCTCACCGAAATGTTTATTACAAAGAACCAAGCGAGCGGGGCGAGCCCCCCCCACACACGAAGGAGAATAAATAAATAAAATACACTTTGTCGGGGTCTTTTAAATAAAATTTGGGGGGTGACATAAATACGGGGCGTCCCTCTGCCCTTCAGGAGGGCTTGGGGGGTGGGGGTGGGGGGCCCAGCTGCCCGGCCCCGGTGGGGGCAAGCACCGGGGCAGGTGGGTCTCAAAGCACTTGGCAGGCAGTGACACCGAGTCCCCCCCCAGCAAAAAAGGGGAAACTGAGGCACACAACGGGCGGAGGCGGTTTGGCAGCGGCAGAGCTGAGTGCCCCGGAGCCCCCCCGGCTGGCAAGGCTGGTGGTGTGGGTAAGGCAGCGGCCCCAGGGCCCCCCAGCATCGCCCCAGGGTGGGGGACGAGAGGTGAGCCCAGCCCCACTGAGAGGGTTGGCTGTGGGGTGTCCCCACCCCAGTGCTGTGACCCCCGTGGGGGCACAGGGATAAGGGACACACCGGGGTGGGCACAGGTGAAGGCAGTGCCCTGGGGGGAAGGGAAGGGGGGGGGGAGGGACAGACAGACAGGCGCAGACAGACGGACACAGCTGGATGGGCCAAGAGCAGACAGGCACAGAGAGGGGGGGTGGCACAGAGGGGGTTGGCAGGGTTGGGGGGGCCGGGGCCTGGTGCTGCTCGGTGCACCCCGTGGTCCCAGGGAAAAAGGGGGGGGTAGCACAGGACTCCCCCCCCCGGGACCTGCTGGGCAATGAGGCAGGCCAGGGCTGGGGCAGCTGTTAGCAAGTGTTAGAGAACCCCCCCCCCAAAAAAAAACAAATTGGCTCAGATTTGCCCTCCCCTCCCCCCCCCCCAACAAAAACAGGCAAAGCCCTCCCCAACTCCAATGCAAACACATGCAAAAACCATGCCCCTCCTCCCCAGGCAGGCAGCACTCAGTGGGGACCCCGAAACCCTGCACACACCGCACACGCATGCACCCCTCCCACAGCTGCGGGGCAGGCACTGGCTGGGGAGGGGACAGCTGGCAGGGAACCCCTCAGCGCCAGCTCAGGGGTCCCCCTGCAGCAGGGTGGCAAACAGCACCATGGAGAAGCGGGTGCACCCTGGGGAGCGGGGTGCGGGCAGGCAGCAGGCAAGGGCTGGGGAGGGGGGCGAGCGCAGCCCCCCACCCTGTGCCATAAGGGACGGGGACAGGCCAGCCACGGGCATGTCCCCTTTGGTCACTTGCTCTCTTCCCAGTGGGACAGGGAAGGCCCGAGGCACCGCAGGATGCTGGGAGGGCTGCGGTGGGAGGGAGACCCCCCCCCTCAATACGAAGAGTGGGGTGGAAGACACCCCATGGCACAGCTGAACAGGCTTTGAGCACGTGGCCAGCGAAGGCACCCAGCGGGGTGCAACCCCCCGGCCCCAAAGCCAGCACTGGAGCTGGACGGGAGGGGGGGGCATCCCTGCCTGCACCCCCTCCCCCCCCCACCCTAACGGATGTAAACCTCCTGGCCCCAGCCCTCTGCGTCACTCTGGTCCAGGCCCAAAGGCTCCGGTGGCTCCGGGCAGTAGCGGCCCTTGGCACGGCCCCGTGGTCCCCGGCCCCGCTCCTCGTCCCAGGCACCGCGAGGACCGGAGGGACCTCGGGGGGTCCTCCTCACCGGGATCGGTCTCGACGTCCATGCAGGAGTTGCCGGGCTCGGTGCAGGCTGAATCCCGGCTGCCAGGGGTCTCCGAGTCGAAGGTGTCCTGGCGGGACAGGCGGCGGGGGGGGGGCCGCGCGGGCGGGCGGCGGGACGGACCCCCCCTCCCGGAGGTTCCCCTCGCCCGGCGGCTCCCCGTGCACCAGGTACGGACCCTGGTTGGGAGAAGCAACCACACCGTGCAAGGATGGACGGACGGGTTAGTGGAAGGGGTGGGGGGGGGGGGAAGGGTTAGCTGCACACTGCAGGGCTTAGTGAGTAAGGGGGTGGGGGGGAGCACATGCGTTCCCACCCCAGCCCAGTCTGCGCACACCGTGCCATGCAGCCCAGGCATGGGTCTCATCCAGCACCGGGTTGGGGGGGCACCAGGGCAGGGCCAGAGCAATGGGGGGGGCTGGGGGGAGCGGAGCAGGGAGGTGGTGGGGTCAGGGTTGGCGCAGAGCGGTGCTCTGATTGCTGAAGGAATTAGCGACAGACAACACAGGACACGCGTCCTTCCTCTGCCTGCTGCCCTGGGGGGGCTGCGGGACCCCCTCGGCTTGGACACGGCCTCTTCTGCTGGACCCAGGGGGGGTCAGGGGTGTCCTGGGGCTCAGCCCCCCAGCAGCTCCTATAAGTCCTTGCTATAACCCAGGAAAGCTACGTGGAGGGAAAACGGATCCCCAGAGAGACCCCAACCCCGGGGGGGGGGGGGGAACCCTGATCCAGGGAGAGAAGAACCTCATCAAGGGGGGAATGGCCCCAAACCCGGGGTGGGGAGCAGATCCCAGGGTAGGGGGCACAGGGGTGGCATCAACCACGGAGCAGGGAGCACATCCCCAGAGAAGGGGGCAGGGGCAACCCCAGGGAGGCAGCTGTTCCCCGGGGTGTCCTCGAAACCCAGGCTGTCCCCGATCCTCGGGGGGTGTCCCTGATCCCCGGGGGGAGGTCCCACGGGTGCCCTGCCGCCATCTCACAGCGCGTGCTCCTCGAGGGGGCTGGGGGTGCTCTCAGTGCCCCCGCGGCCCCAGAAGCCCAGGTTCCTGCGCAGGGAGGTGAGCACCTGTACCTGCAGGTTGGAGACGGGCGCAGGGCTGGCGGCCAGCGCGGCCGTGGCCATGGTGCGGTTGAGCAGCGGGTTGGGGGGGTTGCTGCTGGGGGGGTGCGTCGCCTTCCAGTATGCCTCCAGGTACTCGGCCAGGTGCTCGCAGGCCTCCTCCAGCTGGTTCTCATCCAGGACGATGTCAAACATCTCCTGGAGAGGGGGGAGGGGGAGGAGGAGCCTGCGATGGGGTGGGGTTGGGGGGGCCCAGGACGAAGCTTATGGGTCAGGATGGGGAGAAGCATCTGTCCGTGAGGGCGGAGCTTCTGAGCCCAACGGAGTGTGGGGCGGAGCCTATGGACTCAAATAAGATGATGGGGCGGAGCTTATGCACATGGGGGTGGGACCTACGCACCCATATACGGTAGTGGGTGGAGCCTATGTAACCAAATAAGGTGATGGGAGGAGCTTGTGGCACATGGGGGCAGGGTCTATGTACCCAAATAAGGCAGTGGGTGGAGCATATGTACCCAAAAAAGGTGATGGGAGGAGCCTATGTACCAAATAAGGTAGTGGGTGGGGCCTATGCCACATGGGGGTGGGGCTATGTTTCCATATAAGGTAGTGGGCGGAGCCTATGGTGCATGGAGGCGGAGTCTATGCACCCAAACAAGGAGGTGGGAGGAGCCTATGCCACATGGGGGTGGGGTTTATGTACCCAAATAAGGAGGTGGGTGGAGCCTTTGGTGCACGGGGGCGGAGCTTCTGCTCCAGGAAAGGTGGAATCTCCACAGGAGGATGAGGAGGGGGGAGGGGCTTCTGCCCGAAGGGGGCGGAGCCAACGGCCGCGGGGTGGGGGATGGGGGGGTTGGGGGTGGGGACACTCACGGGTGGGCACTGCGCCAGCTTGTCGGAGGCCACCATCTGCACGTTGAGGTGCTTGGCCTGGGATTTACCCCGGGACTTCACCAACCGCTGCAGCACCTGGGGCAGGAGAGAGGGCGGTGTGAGGCGGGGGGCACCGGGACCTCAGCCCCACTGCTATCGCCTGCCCGCCCCACAGCCCCCACACACCTTGGGGGAGGCGATTTTGATGTAGACGATGATGGGTGCCAGGGAGGTCTTGGCCAGCTGGGCCGGATGGTTGATGGTGTCGGCGTCCAAGGCCACGAGCTGCAGGGTCCGGGCCAACTCGAAGATGCGCTCTGTCTCACTCTGCACTTCAGCTGCCAGAGTGGGGGGAAAGTGGGGGTCACGAGGGCATAAAGACAGCACAGGGGGGCTGCGGGGATGGCTGCTGGAGATGGGATGTAGGGAGCGGGACAGGGCCAGGAGAGGCTCAGCCACTCCAGCATCACCCCAGCCCCAGGGACGGGAGATGGCAGTGGGCTGCCAGTGCTGAGGGAGGAATGGGCCAAGCCCCCCCAAATACATGCACTGGGGGGATGCTCACAGGGGCTGTGCTGAGACCCTGCAGTATCCCAGAGCCCAGGTTGGGGGGGGGGGGAGAGGGAGAGGGATCCTAGTGGCCACGTCCCCTGCTGTCCCCGATCCCCGCACTACCCGAGGAGTACATGCTACATACCCAAGACATCTGTATCAGGAGCAGGGGAAGAAGGAAGCGGTGCAGAGGGGAGGAACCCCAAAAGGGAAAGGAGAAAAAAAAAAGAGAGAAGGTAAAAGGGAGGAGGGGAAGAGAGACTGAGTCAAACTGACAGCGGGAGCCGAGGGTCCCAGGTGCCCTTTGCCCCACGCACTCATCACCTCACAGAGTGGAGGGGACACATGCTGAGCATCCCAGGAGGGAGGGGAAGGGGCAGGGGCTGCTGGGCTGATACAGATGGGAGCTTGGGGTGGTCGAGGTGCTGCACCTGCCTTACCCAGGCTGGAGCGTGTGCTGGAGCGCTCGATGATGGTGTGCTTGCTGGGGTTGTTCAGCACAGAGCGCTTGGCGAGGGAGATGTCGGCCGGTCACCCGCGTGATGGAGATCCTGTGAGAAGGACAACGGGCTGGTGGGGGTCCAAATGCCCCCATCCAACATCCACAGGAGCCTCCCCCCCCGGCCCTTCCTCCCACCCCCAAGCACGAGGCATGGGTTGGAGAATCCTTCTCTTTGGGGGCAGAACCCACCCAAACCAGGGAGGGGCTAAGAGTCCTTCGTGGGCCCCTCCTGTGGGGTTAAGGGCTTCCCACGTGGTTAAGGGTTCCCCCATGGCTTAAGGAACTTCCATGGGGTTAAAGGCTCCCCAGTGGGGTTGAAGGACCCCCACAAAGGGTAGAAGGCTCACCTGCCATCAAAGCGATGCTTCAAGAAATCAAACAGTGCTTTCTGCATCATATCTGTCACCTGCAGGAGGAGGGGAGGAGTGTGTGGAACTGCTGTGGCCCTCTCTGTGCCCCAACCCCCCCCTCCCCACTCTGAGTTCCCCCCAGCCTCGCTCCTCACCTCGTAGCCCTTCAGCGATGGCCCCACCAGGATGATGGGCCGCATGGAGGGAACCACATCGTAGGGCGGCACGTGCTCAGCCTGTGGAGCAGCACCGAGGTCAGGGGGCTCACAGTGGGCTGGGGAGCACAGCAGGATCCCAGGGTGCCGCCGGGGGAAGGGGAGACCCCAGGAGTGGCAGTAAGCCCAACCCCCCCCCACTCCCCTGCCCCAAACCCAGGGGTCCCGACGCTACTCACCGATTTCTGCTTCTGTTTCGCTACGTCCCGAGGCGCCGGGGCGGGCGGGGGGAGACAAACAAGGCATGCGTGTTACTGAGGGCGGGGGCTGCAGGCCCCAAACTGGGCTGGGGGTTATCAGGGAGCCCAGGAGGGGCACTGCTCCAATGGCAAAGGGAGACGGTGCCGGTGGAGCTCGTTCTGTGTTAATGCTGCCCTACTCTTGGTTAGCGTTGGGGTGTGAGCAGGGGCTCTGCGAGGCTTTGGGGGGAGCAGCACCTCAGCCCCCTCCCCTACCCGCACAGTGGTTGCACCCAAGCCCCCCAGCACCGTGCCAGGTTTGGGGGGGGTGGGGGGGGGGATGGGAGAGGAATGTTCCACTTTCATTTGCGGGGGAGACAAACACAGCTGTGCCACACACCATGCGCACACCGGGGGCCCTGAGGGGGGGGGGGGGGGGGCACGGATTGATCCATCCGATGGATCGGGGGGACACACAGCCATGGAATGATCCATCCATGGACCACGGGGGGGTGGGGGGGGGGGAATACAGCCATGGAATG
>JALIRH010000045.1:3366021-3431021 GCA_023055505.1 Callipepla californica brunnescens
GGAGGTGAAGGCCCCGGGGTGGGGCAGCGCCACAGAGCCCACCCCCCCACCACGGTGATGGGCAAAGCCTTCGCTGCCCCCCCACCCCATCCCAATCCCAGGGCCTGACCATGCCCCCCACCCACACTGCCATCACCGCCTGATGCTCTCCAGCCTATGGGGGGGGGGGGGGGCACGAGATGCTCCTCAGGCCCCGGCTGCCCCCACCCCTCACCCAGCGGATGGACATTTTTTTCTGGGGGGGGGGGGGGGGGGCAGTGGGGGTTCACACCCACTCTGCGCAGTTTGCCCAATCCCCAAAAGTTTCCCTGTGCCCCCTCCCCCAGCACTGGGCACCCCACCCCTGCACTCGGGGTGCAGCGGGGGGGGGGGGGGGGGGATGGGGGGGGGCACAGCCATGGGGAGGTGACACAGTAAAAGGGCACGCTTCCCCCCCTCCCCCCCCCCCCACCCACCAAAACTTGGGGGGCTGCACCCGCAGTCTGCTTTGATTTGGGGGAGCAGTGTGCCTACATGGCGGGGGGGGGGGGGGGGGGGAAGGAAGACGACCCCTATTTTAGCTAAAGGAGGTGGAACCTCAGCTGGTAGGAGCGGGGAAGAGATGGGGGGGGGGGGGTATTCCATGCAGCCCCCCCCCATCCCCCCACCCCCCCGGCTTTCTCCGACCCCTCTCCCCCCGGGGGGTGTCACCTGGAGGGCTGCGTTGTCGAAGACGTCCATCTGGATGTCCTGCGCGGAGCTGTAGGGGGGACGGGCCATGCCCCCCTCCCGCACCATGGAGCTCCCGGGGCAGCGCGGGGCCCGAGCTCGGCCTCCGCCGCACCGACCCCCGCGGCGGACGGGCGGGCGGAGAGAGGCGGGGGGGGGAGGAGGAGGAGGAGGAGGAGGAGGAAGGAGAGGGGGGGGGGGGGCGACCGCTGCCTCCGCCCCGGCCGCTCCCACCGCGCAGCCGGGAGGGATGCGGGATGCTTCCTTCCTTCCTTCCTTCCTTCCTTCCTTCCTTCCTTCCTTCCTTCCTTCCCTCCTCTCCTTTCCTTCCTTCTCTCCTTAAGGGGAGGGCACCCCCAAAGCGGCCCCCGGGGGAAGGTTTGAGACGGAGGATCTTCCCACCCCCGCCCCCCCCCCGAAAAAAAAATATAGTTTCTATGTTTGTAAATATAAATAAAGTGGGAGGGAGCAGCTATGAGCGGAGTAGGGCTTGCTCGCTGCGGGGAGCTCCCCCAAAAGAGAGAAAACAACGGGGGGGGTGGGGGGGAATACAGGGGGTGAGGGAGCAGCCACAGCCCCTTCCCCAAAGTGTGGGGCTAAACCCATCTTCCCTTGACCCATCCCTACCAAAGTGGGATCCCCTACAGAGTGATGCGTGCCCCCCCCTCCAGAGCCCACCACCCACCCACCGTGGGGTCCCCCCTCGGACTCCCACACCTCTCGTGCTCGCCAGCTGTTGGAAAGTTCCGAATTCCTGGGGGTGCCCCCACCCTGCTGAGCTCCGACACAATGTGGCCGGGACAGCTGACGCCACGTTTTCCATTCTTAGAACCCCCATCCATCACCTGCGAGGCCGGGTGGGTGGCAAAGCCCCGAATGCGGCCCCATCCGCAGCCCCCCGGGGTGGGATGAGCAGGGAGATGGGGGCGGCTGCGCTGGGGACGGGCGTGGAGGTGGTGGGGGCAGAGGATGAACGCCGCGTTCCACGGAGCTGCGTGGGAGCAGAACGCAAGCACGGTGTCACTGCTGGAGCTGCAGGGTGGGGAGATGGGGAATGGGGCTGCTCAGCCCCAGTGCTGCGCTGCCAGGCTCTGAATGTGGGGTGAGAGCAGCCCCCCCCCCCGGGGAGCAAACAGCACAGGGCAGTGCTGCTGTGGGGCTCGGGAACGCACCCACACCTCCACCCCAGAGCTGGGGATGTTAGAGGGGTGGGCTGCCATCAGTGTGGGATCCATTGAGGTGTGGGCTCTGGAGATACAGCACCCATAGGGGTTGAAGCCTCCCCACCATCTCCGTCCCAAAGCCGTACGGGACATGGATTTGCAGAAACGCAGGCCAGGAATCAAACACCGTCGCCACTCCTGCCTCGGGAGCCTCCGGATTTCGACGTTTTGTTGTAGGCAAATGATGAGTCAGTTTTGAAACAGCAAAAGCCTGTGTTTATCCGTGTTTGTCTCCCAAAACGAACCCAGGATCTGCCGCCACTAGGCTCCCCATCACACGCCATATGCTGCCTGCGTTCGGCCGCCAGAGCCCCGCGAGGCAGCAGCGCGGGGCTGAGCACGGAGCTGGATGCTCCAGGGGAAGGGGCTGCCTGCGGGACGGGGCCTTGGGCCGCTGCTGGGCTCTGCAGGGCAGGACTCCATCTCTTTCTGCTTCCAAGCAGAAATCCATGGACAGAGCTGGGGGAGCCCCTAAGAGAACTGCCCATTCCTGGCTGTCCCCCCTCGTCCTGTCCCCACGCCTCGCAGCTCTGCCCCCCCACCCCTCAGACATTTATAAACCTGGGTCAGATCCCCTCTCACTCTTCACTTCCCAGGGCTGCACGGACCCCGCTCACTCCGCCTCTTATAGGGGAGACCCTCCAGGCCCTTCCCCATCTTTGCGGCCCCTGTGCCGCACTCTTCCCCGTCTGTTTTCACACCGGGGAGCCCAGAACCCGCACGCAGCGCTCTGATGGGGCAGAGCAGAGCTGGGGGGGGGGGGGTCCCCTCCGTGGACCTGCTGGCCACGCTGTGTTTAATGCACCCCCAAAGGCCACGAGGGCACACCGCTCATGGTCGCCCACCAGGACACCCCAGGTCCCTCTCCAGCAGCTCACCCCCAGCCTGTACCGCTGCAGGAGACCCCATACCGCCCCAAACCCTCTGACCCCAACCCGCCCTCCCCTCCCCCATCGCCCCTCCCCCCCATCGCCCCTCCCCCCCCCCATCGCCCCTCCCCCCCCCGCCGCCATGCCCGCCCCGCCCACGTGCTGCCCACGCCGCTCCGCCGCGCATGCGCACACCCGGCCTCTCCCCCCGCGCAGCCGCGGCGCGGACCGTACCCACTCCTCGCAGAAGTGCGTGGGGGGAGACAAAAACGCGCGGCCTCCTCTCCCACACCGCGAGCGCCACCGCGGCGCTCCGTCGCAGCTCCCCACCCGTGACCGAGGCGCGGCGTTCCTTCGGAGCGCTCCGATCCTCCGCGAGGCAGCGGGAGCGCGGCGGGGCGGGCGCGGGGGGGTGGGGGGGGGACTCACAATGGTACATTCCGCTGCCCGCGGCTCTGGCGTGTGCGCATGCGCAGTCCTTTCGTCCCGGCCCGGCCGCCGCCGCCGCCATGAGGTGGGAACGGGGCGCGGGGATCCGGGCACGGCGGAGCGGAGCGGAGCGGAGCGGGGCGGGCGGGGGCTCGGCGGCCTCGGAGCCGCGGGGGTGCGGCCGGTGCCGCCCGCGGGGCCGCCGCGGGTCCCGCAGATCTCAGGGCTAGGGGGGAAAATGGCGGCCGGGCCGCGCGGTGCGGAGGGGGGAAATGGCGGTGTGGGCTCCGTGGGGTCAGAGCCGCGTGTCCCGCCCCACGCTGAGCCCACGGCCCCGCTGCCCGCAGTATGCTCCGGCTGCAGAAGCGCCTGGCCTCCAGCGTGCTGTGCTGCGGGAAGAAGAAGGTGTGGCTGGATCCCAACGAGACCAACGAGATCGCCAACGCCAACTCGCGTGAGCGGGCGCCCCCGCGTGGACGCGTGGGGGTGGGGAGAGGAGGGGCTTTGGGGCTCGCTTTGTGGCCTCGGTTGAGGTGAAACCCCGACGGTGCTTTGTGTTGTGGAGCGGCCCCGTGCGCTCATGGGGACGCAGTGCGTGGGTCAGCGTGGGTCAGTGCGTGGTGCTTTCCTGGATGACTGATGAGCAGAACACAGCCACCAGCAGCACGAGTGGGACTGGGGCCCACGCTCAGTACATCCCAGCACGGGATCCATTCCCGAGCCGGGTTACGTCCTGTCCCTGCCCGGCTCGCTGCTCGCACACACCCACGTTCCGAGCACGGTGTTTTTCCTTCCAGGTCAGCAGATCCGGAAATTAATTAAGGACGGTCTGATCATCCGCAAAACCGGTGACCGTTCACTCCCGGGCACGATGCAGGAAGAACACGTTGGCCCGGAGGAAGGGCAGGCACATGGGCATCGGTGAGTGCCGAAGGAAACGGCTTGCTGCGGTCAGTGCACTCACGGCTTTGTGCTGAACGCAGATCCCTTATGGTGGTTTTGAAGTAAAGAGAGGGATTGAATGCGAGCAGAAGCCACGCTGTGTTCTTACCGTGTTTTCTCTCCTTCCTAGGTAAGAGAAAGGGTACAGCCAACGCTCGTATGCCGGAGAAGGTGACCTGGATGAGGAGGATGAGGATCCTGAGGCGCTTGCTCCGCAGATACAGGGAGTCCAAGAAGATCGACCGCCATATGTGAGTCTGCCAGGCCTGGGCACGGCCTCAGGTGGTGGGCAGGCAGCGAGGGATGTGTGTGTGTGTGCTTATCCATCTCTGGCTCTGCACAGCTTCTGCAGCCAGCTCCTTGGCACGTGGAGCTTGGTGGTGAAAACGGTCTCCGGAAAGCACAGAGCAACTCCCACACTCTTTAGCCAGTGCAGCAGCTTCAGAGCTTGGGGGTGATGCTGCTGTCACAGCATTCATGATCCGTTGTGTTCCTTTAGGTACCACAGCCTGTACCTGAAGGTCAAGGGCAATGTGTTCAAGAACAAGCGGATCCTGATGGAGCACATCCACAAGCTCAAGGCAGATAAAGCTCGCAAGAAGCTCTTGGCGTAAGTGTCCCCTCACTGTGACACTTTCATTTTGCAGGCTGGGGAAGCAGTTCTTTGTAAGTGGGTGCACACAGGTATTTGTGGTGGCTCTGCCCTGGTGAAGAATCAAAACAGAGCTGGGTAGGGCTGGCTTGAGGTGGAGGTGTGTGAAATCCTGGCAGAGCTGCGTGGAGGGCACACCAGAATTGCTCACAGTGCTATAAAGTGATGCAGTGACGCAGCCACGTCCGTCAGTGAATGATTGATAAGGGGAGGAGTGAGTCACCAGTCCTCAGAGCTCCCAGAGCCCGGCGGTGCGGGGCAGGGAGCTGCACACAGAGCTGCACACGGAGCACGGCTGGCTCTGCAGCCTGGGGGAGCAGGGCCAGCAGTGAAGGCTCTCACGTGGCTGTTTGGAACCATCCCCAGGCGTTCACAAACTCTTTAACTTCTTGCAGTGACCAGGCTGAGGCTCGCAGGTCCAAGACCAAGGAGGCTCGGAAGCGTCGCGAGGAACGCCTGCAAGCCAAGAAGGAGGAGATCATCAAGACCCTCTCTAAGGAAGAAGAGACCAAGAAATGAATGGGGCATGTCTTGTGTACATAGTGCTTTCCATCCACGAGGATTCAATAAAACACATCCAGAAGTACTCCCACCCGTTCGTGTTTTTCTCTGGGGTTTCTGAAGGTAGGATAGAGCTGGGGGAGGAGTGGGGATGAGCTGTTCCCCAGCTCTGGGCTGGGTCTGCCCTTGGTGAGGGTGAGCTGTGAAGCGCTGGGTATAGGGCAGAGAACAAAATGCAGCCCCCTCACCCCAGTGAGAGGTGTTCCCCCACAGCTGGGCCCCACTTCCACCCTTGTTCGCTGCAGCTCTGATCCCAGCTCAGCGAGCTGCTGCTGCTGCTGCACGCAGGCCTTCTTGCTTTAGAAGAATAAGGAGGACAAGGTTTGGAAAATGATCTTTATTGGTATTTATTTATAAATACAAACATAAGGAAGAGTCCATTTAGAGACGGATAATTGACTTAAAAGGACACTGTCAAGTAGTTTGAGCTACCTTAGGCTGTTACCCTGTTTGAAAACAAACAAAGCTTTGGGTTCTGTACTCTGAGTTCTCTCTTAAACTCAAATCTGTTAAAAGAAATCAGTCCGTCAGCTACACCCTGGCTCACAAATGGGGTTTGGCTCTCCCGTGCCTCAGCGCGAGCTGAGTGCTCTGCCAGAGCTGTGCAAACCAACACCCATCACTGCTGCGATGGCTCTGCCATCATCTGCCACCCTGAAAACCAAAGGAGTTCTGCAGGTGAAGGATAGGAGCATGCTCACCAAGAGAATCCACGGGTTTGAATAAATAGAATGCGTTAAAAGCCGTCTATAGGAAAGGAATTGACAGTATCCTTTTAAACACAGCATGTCCTGGATTTCCTCCCACCAGTCAGTGCATCCATGGGACGTTCAACCTACACCGACGGGTCGGGGAATCTGAGTTGAGGAGGAAGGGGAAAAACTGCTCCTGTGCAGCCCTAGGGACCGCCCTGTCCTCAGAGCAAACCCGCAGCCAAGAGCTGCGTCCCCAGGGCCCCACAGCCAGCTCTCCTGTGCCAGACTGCAGCAGGAAGGCCAAGCACCACTCCCAGGGTCGGTTACCAGACCCTCTCAGGTGGGATCCATCCCATAAACGCGCCCTCTCCCTTCCATCCCGGGGCACGGGCAGCAGGAAGAGAGCCACAACAGAGCTGTGAGCTCACCTCCACCACCCCGCTCCGCTCTGAGCAAGCTCTGCCCCCATGGCACCCCTGGATTCTGCACCGTGGCTGGGGAGCTCACTCTGGGTCAACCTCACCCCAAATCCTGCAGCTCCTGGCTCAGCCCGGCTGCTGGGGGGGCACACAGCGGCCTCGCTGCCTGCAGACGGTTCCTCCTGGGCAGCACTTACCTGCAGGTGATGCAGCAAAAGCACCCAGTGCTCCTGCACAACGGGACAGGGATCCGCCGCGAGCTCTGCTTGCTCCTCCTGCTTCACGGGCACAGGGAGTCAGGAGCTCTTGACCAGGACAATCAGCAAAAAGGTTCTGCGTTTATTTTCCTCGGGGGAAGGGGAGGAGGGGTGGGAGGGAAAGGACAGCAGAAGCAGCGCCGGAGCAGGGGCTGCAGCTTGCCCCTGTGGCAAGAGTTACGTTCTCAGCACTGGGGGGGGAAACCTGGAATTCCAATCAATTTCCCATCAGCTCGCTGAGGGCTCAGGCTGCCAGTGGTAAAAAAATAATAAAAAGGATTTCCAGAAATTTAAACGGTTTCCCTAAACTTTCTTTTTTGTTTTTTTTTGTTTGGTAAATCTCAACGTTACCAAATAACGATCGGAAGGAGGCAAGAAAATTAAAAACCAAAACCAAAACCACCAAAAATCGGAGCGTGGGGAGGGTGAAAAATGGAGCCTGACGGTCCTGAGCTACAGCACAACCCCCTGGGAAGCCTCCGAGCTCGGTGCTGCAGGACACAGGAGCAGCGATGAACCTCTGATGTGAGCATGCTCAGGGGCAGCAGTGCACGGAGCTCACGGCCCTCACTGCTGCTCCTCCATCCCCACACTGAGAAACGGACACAAATCCTGGCGGTTTGACACTGGGGGGGGGGTTGGTTTTGCTCTTCTTTCCTTTTTGGGTGGATAAAGCACGTCCCCTTCCCCCTCCCTAATCTCCAAGGACCGCAATGACTTCTCTAACCTCTACAGCAGCAACAAACAGTCCTTTTGGGTTTGCACACCTCTCCCCCTCCTCACCGCAATGGTTTCGTCTGAGCATGCCCAGCGGGAATGGTTCGGAATGATACCAATCCACCTACAGAAAAGCCAACAGAGCTCCAGCCCCAGAACGCAGAGTTCATCCGTCTGCTGGAACAAGGTGGGGTGTGTCTATGGATGCGTATGGGTGGCTACAGGGGCCGGCACCGCTGCCCCTTTTGCAAACGACACTGCGTGGCCCTCCTCCCAGATCCGGGTGTCCGCCGTCGCTCCAGAGGTGTCATTAAATACTCAGTTTGCAGGGCTGGCCGCCGCCGCTGTCATAGGATGATGCAACATCTGCAGAAGCGCTGTCGGCTGCCCCCGACCGACGGAGGCGGTGTCACCGGAGCGAAGTAGGCATGGACTTTAATGTTGGGTAAATGGGTCTGGAAGAGAAATGCAGCATGTGAGGGGAGGGCAGGATGGGCCTGAGCAGCAGCACAACGTGCAGACAGAGAGGATGGGTCAGGGTCCTGCTCACACTGCTCCTGCGGAGCGGAGCCGGGCGCTTTCAGTTCGCCACCGTGAGCTGTGTGAGTGTCACAGCACGGAGCACATGGAGTGCTGTGCTGACAGCATGGAAAAGCAGTGCCAGGGGTGATGCTCGTGGAGTGACACCACACTGGGTCCCCTCTGCCTCTAAATGGGCAGAGCAGCGGGCACAGAACGAGAGGGGATGGCCTCACGTCGCACTGGGGCAGGTTCAGGTTGGATACTTGGAACAATTTCTTGTGCAAAGAGCAGTCACGCATTGGTACGGACTGCCTGGGGCTGCAGGGAGTTCATGTCCCATGGGGTGCTCCTGCACCACGGGGAGGTGGAACTCAGTGGGCATGGAGGGGGTGGGGGGCTCAGAGATCTTCTCCAACCTTAACGATTCAGGGATTTCTTTTCCTCCAATTATGCATCCTACACTTCTCACCATGCATGCTGCAGGTGATAACCCTCAGATTACCTCATAAGGAACGAGCACCACCAGACTGTGAGGAATGGGACACCGCAGCCCCCCCTCCTTCCCTCCCTCCCCCCCTCCCCAGCCCCCGAGCTCCGGTCTCACGCTGTTACCCTGAGTCTCTTGATCCCTGCCCGCGTGATCTGCTGGCAGTCGTACAGCTCTATCCTCTCCAGGCTGTGGCAGCTCTTCAGGTGCTCCAGGGAAGCGTCGGTGATCAGGGGGCAGTTGTCCAACTCGATCACCTCCAGGCGGTCGTGAGCGCAGGCGCCGTTCCCCAGGTGGCGAATGCCATCGTCCGTGATCAGCTCGCAGTGGGACAAACTCTGCACCCAAACACAGCCCGTGAGCAAACGGCAGCCAACGCTCTGCTGGGGGCACCGGGGGGTGAGAGAGAAGCTGGCCCCGGGCTCTGTAAGTGCACGTGGGTGTCTGGCACGGATCTGGGCTCGCTCTGTGCACCGGAGCCACTGCGGAGCTCCAGGGGACCCAGCAGTGCCTGCAAGGGGGAACTCGTGTGGCTGAAGGGGAGCAGAGAGGCGGTGACAGGAGAGACCCAGGAGAGAGGGCAGCGGGCACTTACTGCAAGGAATGGGATAAATACCTCTGCTATCAAAGAAACCATCTTTGTAAAATCTCTGTGGCCTTGCACATCATAGCCAGGGCTCTAAACACCTGCAGAAATAGAAGGTCACCTGCTTTGTGCACTTCTGGGGGCTGCGTCCTAAAGGTCCTGGGAAAGGAATCAGGGCTTGAGCTGGGGATGGAGTCAGCCTGCAGCTCCACGGGGTCAGGGCTACAGGGGAGAGCCCACGGACTGCACCCCATGTCCCCCAGCAGAGCTCACAGGGAGGACACAGAGATGGACTCAACTCCCAGAAACACAGCCCATGAGAAGCACTGCTCTATGGAGCCTGTGAGCTCTCCAGCCCTCAGCTGCCCAGCTCTGAGAGGTGAGAACAGCTCTGCTCCTACAGATGGACAGCTCCTACTGAATGGGTGGGGAAAATCCTACCAGGAGCAACCAGCATCCCAGAGCTCAGGGCCAGGCAGCTGTGGGTGCCAGTTGGCCAAATACCCTCCAGTGGCAGAGGGACAATGGGTTCCTAAGGGTCAGTGCTCAGCTGAATTCTTCCAGGAACGTGAATGACGTGTCCACGAAGCCAAAGAGACAAACTCCCACAGGCAGTGCATGAGATCCCTCCGTTCAGAGGAAGAAAATGCTGAGAGTGTCACTCTACTCACCAGAACCTGGAGCCGTGGACAGTGTATGGAGAGCTGGATTAGTGTGCTGTCTGTTATCTGCAAAAAGAACAGAGCCTCTTCATGCTGTGTGCTTCACACGAGGACTTTGTACCCAACCCTACCAAGGGACAATGGCATAGGAGTGCCCGCTGTGCACTCCCCATCCCCTCTGAAATGTCTGTGCCTGAAATGTCTGCGTCCGAGTACAGGAGCTGTTCAGGTCCCTTCCACCAGGAGGGGCACAGCAGCATTTATTAATACAAAGAACTCAACTACAAAGGCAGTGCTTTCTCATCCAGATCCTGTACAATCTTTTTGCCCAGGATTCAAAGGGAAGCTCCACTGGCACAGAGCCTGCTGCTTTTTCACCACTTTCACGCACTGCTGCCCTCATGCAACACGTGAGGAACCAGCAGTGTGACCACAGAGTGGCAGCTCCTACCTGGACACACTCCTCCAGGTCCATTTTTTCAAGCTCGTGGCAGTTCTGGGAACAAACAGAGGAGCAAACACACCAAATGAGTGCAAAGTTCAGGCAGCGAAAACAAACACCTACAACAAAGACAGCCCTTGGCAGGAACAGAGGTTTTTCTCCATGGAATAGCAGGAGAGAAAAGCTTGCTGCTTCTCAATGACCACTGCCAGAGGAAATCCAGCAAACTGCACTCATGTCCACGAGTTTTTCTTAATTCACAGCAAGAAAAGGAGGTTAAACACAGGGCTGGTCACACAGAACACAGGTCAAACATCACATTTTGGAATGATGGTGTGCCCAACGTTGCCCTCAGTTGGTTCAGAGGTGTGTGGGACTGCACATAAAATGCCTCCCACCCAGAGTGTGGGATCAAAAGCACCACGCAAAGCCTCTTCCCACCCATGAAGGAGCACTTACCCTGGCCAGAGTCGTGAAGCCCACATCTGTCAGCTGGGAGCACCTCGCGACTTCTAATATTCTGCACAGAAAGAATTGAGAGTGACCGTGGTGGAGTTCTGCCTTCAGAGCACCCACCCACGACACCTGAATATAAGAAACACCTGAACGCACAGAAATACACAAACATACAGAAATAGGGGTGGAAAAGAGGAACAGAACTGAGTTATAGCAAGGCCCTCCTGCAGGAGCCTGCCCTGATTTTAAACAGAAGCTTTTAAACAGAAAGGAAGAGGCTGCAGAGCTGGGAGCCCACTCTTCCACCTGCCATAAAATCGTAATGAGAAGCCTGCCATCATCACACCAGGAGGAAACAGCCGTGTTTAAATGTGTTCTCAGCTCAGAAGTAACCCGACCTCAACTGTTCTCCATTAAGAAAAGTAAATAAATAACGAAGCAGAAGTAGACATGGTTTAAAGTGAGACTGCTGCAGGTGCACCACCACAGCATGGAGCTCTCCTCCCACCGCTCTGATTGAGAAACCAGAGGCTTGCTGCAACCAGGAGCAGCTCCAGCAGCGGGCTCAGCCCTGACAGCCCCACGCAGCCCCCAGCTCTGCACCAAAGCTCGGGGGAGACCCTACCTGAGCCTCGGGCAGTTCTGTCCCAGGGCGTTCAGGATGGCATCTGTGATGTTGCAGCAGCCCGAGGCACACAGCGACTGCAGCTTGTGGCATCCTCTGCATATTGTAATGAGACCATCATCTGTTATTTGCTACAAGAAAAACAACAACACCATCACGAGGCATAACAGAGGAGCAGAGGCACGCCGCGCCGCGCGATTCCCTCTTGGGTTTCCAACCAGGAACGTAACCGAGGCCACGCCGTGCTTCCTGCAACCCAAAATGCCCCCAGCCTGCAGCCTGCTCCGCCTGCAGCGTGCACACAGCCCACCCCAGCTGCTTTTTGGGTTCAAACACACATCTGTTCCAGTGCTGCAGTGTATCTGTATGGGAATCCTGCAAAGGGGAACTGCTGCACCACCAGCATTCCAACCCCATGGAAAGAATGGTTCCAGCACGGGAGCTCAGCTCGCAGGGCAGGGCAAGGAGGCTCCCACCAAACCCAGGGCTGCTCTCCAGGGGTTTACGAGCACTCCCAGGAGCTGTTTGACATCAGCTATTTTTGAAAGGCTCGGCAGTTCACAGCTGCCCTGCGTGCACGGGGTGGTACTTACTAAGCACGTCTGGAGGTTTAATGTCACCAGCTCAGGGCAGTTTGCTCCGATGTATTTGAGAGCTTCGTCCTCGAGCTGAGAAGGAAAATCAGAGAGTGAAGCGACGCAGCAATGCTTGAAGCACTCCTCCAGAGGAAGATGTTGGGGACAACAAAACGTGGGGGCTACGGAGGGCAGTGCAGCCTCCAAAGGCGCAGCACGAGCGCAGTGCCAGTTCCACCATTGCAGGAACAGAGTTCAAAGAGCCACAGCCCACTGGTGACTGAGGGGGAGGCTGATCCAGGCACCAACAAAGCAAGCAGTGGGGTCACAAAGCCACCCCGGGAATGAAGGCCGTGCTCTGCCAACAGGGGCCACAAAGTGACACCACATCCCTCAAAAAATGCAAAGCATTGTTTCAGCCTGAGGAGCACAAACACACCCAGAGTTCCTTCTTAAATCCATGAGAACAGATGGCAAGCAATTGATGAGGATGTATTGCCATCAATATTACTCGTGGCTCTGTAAATGATGAGGAACTCAAGCTGTTCCTATGGCCTGAGCCCTCCCTTCACCTTCAGGAAACCCAATGGTGACATAAAGGCACAGAGTCCACCAGCTCCAGCCCTCACAGCTGTGTGTGTGACACAAGAGGGTGTCCCCCTGTGCACACAATGTGTCAGAGCTGAGCTTATCGCTGTCACCCTTGACGACTCAGCGTCCTTGCAGTGGGAAACACTCTCTTTGTACATACAGCTGTTTATCTATAGGCAGCAGATGGAAATGGCAGTGACTCACGCACCCTGAGAGAAAAATAAATGCAAAACACAGAGCCCAGGGCACCAGGAGCAGCTCTAGGCTGCCAGGTCTACCCAGCAGGTGTAACCCTAGCCCCAACCCGAGCTGCCTGCAGTGCTGGGACACAAGCTTCAGCCCACTGGGGTCAGTGCTGCCCTCCTTTCCCAAGGATGAGAGGCTGAGATGTGCATCTTGTCCTCTCTGTTGGAATTTCAAGACCCCAAGGGAGCAGCAGCAGTCCCTGCACCCAGCCCAGCAGGGACACGCCAGCCGCTGTCCCTCGGTCCCATGGTGCAGGGCCCTGTACCCATACCTGTGTGCAGCCCTTCAGGGACAGCGCTTTGAGGCCCCCGCAGCCCCTCACCAGCGCCTGGACTCCATCCTTGGTCACTTGGTCACACCAGGAGATGTTGAGCTGCTCCAGCAGCGGGCAGCCCTCGCTGGAGAGGCGAGAGGAAAAGGCTGGAAGCTTTGGGCTTCGTGTTAGAAGGAAATCCTTCAAGTTAGAAGCCAGGAAAATCCCATTTCTGGAACCCACCTGGGCAGCACCCGCACCCCACGCTGATGGGGCCCCTCCACTGATGCTCAGAGCCCACAGGAGCAGCAGGGCCAGCCCTGACTGCTGCACCTCACTTGGAAACCTCAGCTCCTGCCCATGTGCTCTCTGCACCTGAACACCGTGAGCCATAACCCAGCACCAGGCTGGTTTCCACCTGCAGCTCTCAACCAGGTGGAACTCTGCACAAAGCTGCCTGCAGGAACAGTGCTCAGCCCCATTTGCAACCAGGAGGACACACAGATGCTCTCAGCGTACTTATGACATCTGCAGCACAAACCTGCCCATGTGAAATTAGGGACGCAGAGGGAGACCCTCAAGGGAAGAAAAAAACAAAACAGGCTCCAGGTATTTTCATGGAGCTGTAAAGGTAACGTAACTGTTCAGTTATTCTTTCAAATCTTTTCCTTTTGGTCTCCAGATTATTCCCCAGGATTATTTCCCCTGTAATGCTGTTTTCTTGTGTTTTATCACTGGGACATCACTTGACACTTTTTTGGTACCAGCTCAGCCCCTGCTGTTCCCTTTGGGGGTTCTGTGCCCCCCTCCCCTGTCCTGACACCTCCCAGCAGTGTCAGCCTTTCCCTTCCTTTCCTTTCCTAGACCACTCGGGCAGCACCGCGTCTCCTAAGCAGTTCAGAAAGACAAACAGTCTCACGTTCACCTCCCAGCTATGTAAACACTCAGCAGCACCCCGAGCGAGCGGGAGCCTGCTGGAAGCACAGGAGCATTTCACAGAGGCAGGCTGACTTTTTTGGGTTCTCCTCCAGCCCCAACCCCTCCTTCCAAATCCCTGCTAACAACCACCAGGATGGATGGGGGCAGCTGGAATAATCCTTTTCTCTGCAAAGCCCTGCAGGGATCTGAACTCTGCACAGCCACAGCTCAGCCTGCTCCGGTCTCCTCTGCTGGACCACGCAGTGTTCATCACCCACTGCTGTCCTCCCACCCGAGCACCTTTAGGGACAGGCTGGTGCTGTCCTCCTACCTGAGTGCCTTCAGGGACAGGTTGGTGATGGAGGTGCAGGACGCCAGGTCGAGGTGCCGGAGCTTGGAGCAGAACTTACTGAGGCTGGTGCACGTGCTGGAGGAGAACAGCACACGATGGGTTTACCCTGAGCACTCCTCACTGTGCTCAGCACAGAGAGGGATAACGGGGAAGGAGAGAGGAGATGGCACTCACGCGTCTGTGATCTTGGTGCAGCCGTTCAGGTTCAACACTTCGATGTTCCTGCAGTTCTGTGCAAATGTCCTTTAGCAAAGGAAAGGCAAAACACAGCTCTTTTCAGGGTTGCTGGCTGCTACAACTCGACTAGATGGGCTCCAGGAAAAGAAATAAGCATAGAACAAAACGGATCGTTTGTGCTGGCCCCCATCCTGCCCTGGGATCTCCCACTCCTTTGGCACTCAGCACTGACAACAACACCACAGTGTGAAGGTGAGATGATCAATGATGTCACTGCTCTCAGTGCTTTATGTCACCCGCAGGCTACGGATCACAGCATCACAGATCCCCTCTCCACAGCCCCAAACCTCCCACCCCCACGGGCTGCGGAGCCCCTCTGTGCCATGGCTCTACCTCAGGGCATTGTCCCCCACTCCCTGGCAGCCGCGCAGACTCAGCTTCCGCAGGAACCCCCCGCACCTCTTGGAGATGTTCTCCACCACTCGACCCTGGAGAGGATAGAAGGAGCAACGTTAACACCCCAAAGAGCCCACAGCAACGATGGAGAACTCTGTATGTTAAGCACAGTCTGTCAATTCTTGGAAAACACAGCAGGGAGAGGGGAACAATTCAGCTTCTGAAGATGGACAGAATGGAGCCCCCAGAGCAGCAGTGCAGCTCAGGAGGTTCAGGGCTGAGCAGGGAAAGCTGCAGTGCCACTGTGACAGCAGAGCAGAACAGCTCCAAACAGCTCAGCCACTTCCATTGCTACTCCAAAAGCACTGGGAGGAATTGGGGACCCCCACAGAACCAAAGATGTTTCCCTAAAATCTTTCTCCAATCACTCAATCCATCAGTAACTCAACACTGGGCCAGGCCCGGTGCCGTGCACAGCTGGAAGAGGGACAGCAGCTCCACCACAGCTGTGCACGAGTGTCAGGAACATCTGGTGCCCACCTCCACGGGCTGTGCAACAGCTGGGGAACATCTGGGCCACATCTGGGGTGCAGAGCCTGCCCTATGGCTCCAGGAAGGGCTGAAACGGGATGAGCATCGCTGCAGCTCCTCTAGCAAGCCTACGTGCTCCTACTCTTCAACAGGAAAATCTGTAGACTGAATTTGTGTCACAGGATGGACTGACACTGCTTCAGAGCAAACACAGCTTGTGCCACATTTAAGCCCAGCAGGTGCCCTGAGGTTCCGTGCAACACACAGCAGTGTTTTGTCTTAAAAGGGGAACTCGGCGCTCTGCCATAGGGTGGTGGTGGAGCAGAGATGTTCACAGCACCCAGGAGGAGGGTGCTCCCCCTCTGCCCCACGGACAGGCAGCTCTGGCTGTGTGACGCAGCACTTCCACGGGGCAGAACGTGCAGGGCACCTGGGAGATAAGGATCTGTTATCAGGAGCAGCAATCACAGCTGTGCTTCCTGCAGGAGTGCAGGGGCAGGAGCCCAGCCCTGCAGGGAGAGCACACGCTGCTTTAACTCCTTCTCCACCAACACCATCTGCATTTCCCCACTTGCACACACTGCATTTACCATCCACCTCATACTGTCTGTGGAGTGTCAGAATGAGACACTCCTCTCTCCCCCCTCCAAAACATCCTAAAGGGAAATATAAATGTTCCAGTAAGAGGGGTTTTGGTGCCGTGCTGGGCTCTCCTATCGCAATAATTGCAACTTTTGCTGTTAAACAGTGACAACAGCACCCGCTGCTCCTCAGCACACATCCAACAGATCTGAACGACCACAGGGGAGCATCCCTAACACTGCACCTGTGGGGAACCTCAGCACTGTGATACAGACACTAAATTCTGTCCATTTCCAAAAGCTGAATGGGTTGTGAGCCCGTAACGACTCCCCGGGGCCACGAACCGAAATTAACGATCTCAGTCTCCAGGGAAGGCAGGAAGGGTTGAGCTGGGAGCATTAATCCGTGCTAGGCTGTAATTACATTTCAACAAGAAAAATGGGTTTGTATGTCACTTAATTATACCTCAATATCCCTCTGGAAATCAAACAGGTCAATTCGCTGCCAGTTACTGCCATCCAGGGCCAGAACGTTCCATGCCTTTATCAGGGGAAAAAATGCAAATGTCTGGTTAATATGAAAAATAAACCAACAACCTGCCAGCGGGGACCCAGTTACAGCTGGTTCCTTTTAGAAACAACCGTTCTGCCTCAGATGACAACACTACAATTAGAGGCCACGAGAACAGCTCCGTTAGGGCTGAGTGTGAGCAGACTGCGTGCAGGACCTCACAGGTCCATGGGACCAACAACAGGGTCGGGTTGAAGCCCCTCACTCCGCTGTGGGTTGGCTGCCCCCATCAGGTCGGGTGCCCAGGGCCCACCCGTGGCTTCGGGCACCCCCAGAGATGGGCCACCCTCACCTTGCTCACGTTACAGATAAGAATCAGCAATCGTTAACTCTGCCCTTAGTAAACCAAGGAGGTTTTCAGCACAGTGTCAGCGAAGTAAACAGCCGAATCTCATCACAGCCCCGAGTCCATCGTTATGAAAGAGGGCACCCAACGATGAGCATGGGCGTATTTTCACAGCACACCCACTGGGAGCACTGGGCTCCATCTCCAGCACAACACCAGCTCTTGTGCAAGCCACGCAGGCTTACACCAGCAGACAACTGTGAGAGCCCACTGACTCCCTGCGTTTTAAACCTGTTCTGGGTGTTTGTTTTAAGGGCTGCTTATTGCCAAAGGACGCCCAGCAGCTCCAGAGGAAAGGGCAGTTATCAGTGGGTGCGAGCTGCAATGTGACAGAGGGAATGTGGAGTTCTGCAGCTCTGACTTTACAACGCTGTGTCACAGAGGGACTGCAGTGTTCTTCGGTTTGGGAACAGGACCCAGCGACAGCGGTACATGGGATCATGTCAGCTGCCCCAGGAGGCTCTGGCACTCCTCTTTAGCATGAGATGCTGAGGAACAGTGGCTGGAGCAGTGTGCAAAGCTCCCTGGTATAAAGCCCTGCAGCAGGAGGAGGTTCTTACCCGGGAGACCTGAGCACAGCGACACAGAGTGACCACGTCCAGGAAAGAGAAAATTCTGCAACAGAAATGGAAAAGAGATCTCTGCGGTTATTCCACGTTTACGAGGCTGAAAATGTGGGAAACAAAGGGGAAAAAGAAACCAAAAAAGGGCTGCAGAGAGCAGTAATCCCCTGATAACGCAGCATCCAAGGGTAACTCTGAGAACCACTGCCCCAAACCACTGCCACTTTGCACCCGGTCCTCCCCTGGGTGAAATGTTGTGTGTGTGTGCCCACATCAGTGCTGAGGGTGCGCTGAGCACAATGTCAATGCACAACAATACAAGGAAAGCAGAGGGAAATGAGAGAAGCGAGGGAAAATTCCTACTTCTACCCCAGATTCCCATCAGAGGAACACAAAAACCCACCCCAAGTCCATGGGAACGGTGGCCGAGCCAATTGCAGGGCCCCACTTCTGCACTTTCATAAAAATCACTTTCTCCATGGAAATCCCGGGCTATTAATAACCATCCCATCCTCCTGTCAGGGCTTTAGGTCCTGGCCCAACTCCTTCCTGCTTCCTGCTCCTCCCTTCCCAGCCTACGCCCGGCGCAGGGGATGCCAACACAGCAACACCTGGGAGCTCCGCCAGGGCCCAGGGCTCCTCATTTCAGGGATGCACATCCCCCTGCCCTCCTGCTCCCCCCCTCCATTCCTCCCCTGCCCTTCCCTGGCTTCTCTGAGCCACGTGCTCGAGGAGAAGCATTCACAGAGCATTCCTTGGTGTTTTCTGCCCTGCTCTGACGCTGGCCTGGCAGCAGAGCAGTGACTCAGCAGACCCAGCCTCACACATCGCTCTCAGCTGCGCACTTTGGTCGGTTCAGACCCGGCTGCAGCCTCAGCCCTTGGCACAGCCCCAGCAGAGCAGCAGCACAGCGCTGAGCTGAGCTCCCAGGAGCACTGCAAAACCCCAAACCCCCCTCCACCCTAAAAGGAGTCACCAAGATCTCGCCCTCCTTTGCCACAGTTATAGTGTGGGATGAGCGCTGGGCTTCATCCCAGCAGCCCGTGTGGGGTACAACAAAGCCAAGGGAACCTCTCTATTCTGAATACAGCATAAGAGAAGCAAAGCTGATGAATGTCAGGGTGCTCTCAGTAAGAGCAGGACGCCTGAATTCCTCCTCAGCTCATGTGGTGCACACAGAGCTGACAGTGAGCAGAAAACCCACACTGATACCTCCACTGATCGGGGGGGATGGCCGAGTGCTCCCAGCTGGGGCTCAGACAGCTCTGGTGCTGCATCAGGTGCAACTATTGCATGGCGAAGCAGCTCAGCACAGCCACACTGGGGGGGTGAGGATGGGGCTCTGCCTCCCCACCCGGCTCCAGGCAGGGCAGCTGGAACGTGATGCAGTCAGAGCACTCTTCAGTCCCTTCATCCACGGGGGACTGCCTGAGGCTCCTCACTTTCCCACTGCAGGCAGCTGAGGGTGAGCACCTCCGGCAGCAAGGAGCTCTAACCATTACCCAAGTAGGACCCGAGGAGTGCAGGGAGGTCCCAGAACCCACCCCCCACCCCAGCTCCCCAGCAGGGCACTGCTGAAGCTCGGGGTGGGACAAAGGCCACCGTTCCCCCTTCCTCATCCTCCCCCTCTTTATTTTGCTCAGGCACAGCTTTCTCCTTCGCAACCACACACACGAGGCATCAATGCCATCTGCAGAGCGAACAGAGCGGGGAACAAGGCATCACGCTGTGGTGCTGCGCAGACACACACGTCTTTGTCTCCCAGACAGTGACACATTGACAGGAGATTCCTGCACACGAACGCGTCCAAGTCTCTCTTTCAAAGGCCGCACTGTCGATCCGCGCTGCTTCATTTGCACAGTACGCTAACAGTGGATTCCAGCTCTCAAAACCATTACGTATGAACCTCAACGTTTATAAACTCCATCCCCTCCTGCTTCCCAGGTGCCACGTGCCCCGAGTGCTTGCTCTGTCCTGTGGCACAGCAGTGACATCGGGACAGCAAACCACCCCTCAGCTCCTCACCCCGCTGACCCCAAGTGCTCCCCATCCCAACACTGCAGTGCCACTGCTGCCCTACACCCACCCCTTAAGGAACCCATTCAGCCCTACAGCTCTCCCATCCACATAACATCAATCAGCAGATTAAAAACCCGCCCCTAACAACACTCAGCTCATCAACAACATCGTGCACCTGCTTCTCTTTGTGGCTCTGCCAGGACCTGAGCCCGGCTCGTGCCTTACACCAGCAGCACAGAGCACGGGGCAGAGGGGGCTTACCGCAGCAGCAGCTCCTTGGGAAGCTTCTTGTTGATCACAGCTTCGTCGTTGTTCGAGAACATCTGTAACAAAAGGAAGGACAGCAGGTGAGCTCAGGATCTTTCTTATGGGTACAAAACCCACGGCCAACCAACCCCATACCCAACCCCGCTGCAAGAGCACGAGGAAGAACTCTTTTTCAAGAAGCTCTACAAGAAAACCACAGCAAAGCCTCGTGTGTTTGGGGAGGAGCACCTCCACGGATTGAAGACACTGTGGGGAGAGCTCCAAAGCAGCAATGTGCTCAGAGGGGACTGTAGCAGCAAGAACAGGAACGAGCTCTGCTGTTGTGAATGAGTACTCCTCAGACTCCTGGAAAACGAACTGCTCCTCCTGAGCTCTGCACTGGGACAGAGCGCTGCTGGAAGGGCACTGGGGAGGGTTCACTCCTTACGTGGGTGCAGTGCATACAGCACTGGGGACACTGGGAGCAGCCCAGCACCCCCTGTCCCGACCCTCTACAACTGCTTTCAGCCACAGGAAATTGAGTAACTGTAAATCACACATTCTGGTAGTTGTTTTGAAGCGAGGAAAGGTGGAGGGCCAGCGACTGCCATCACAAATTAGGGATTACATGCACAGCTGTGTGTTTTGTCACATTTGTCCCCACCCAGCCCGCACGGAGATGTGTCACAGATCCACCTCCTGAGCTCAAAATGAACCTTTTGCTGTTCTGAAATGGAAGAACCAGAAACATCGGTGCAGATTCAGGCTGAGCTCAGCCCCAACGTCCCTCCAATCTGCAGGAGGGGACCGAGCACTGCCCACCCCAATGCACTTTGGGGGACAGCCTCAGCTCCATTTCCAGCCATGGTGGGCACAGGGAGCACAGAGCAGAGGCTGTGTGTGCACTGGGGGGGGTCCCTGCAGCCACACACTGAGGGCTGTGCAGGGATGTCACTGAGTCCCACTGCTGCTGTGTGTACCGAGAGCTCCATGGCACCACTGGCCCCAGTGTGACCAAGCAGCAAGAGGAGAAGAGAATCAGCTCCTGACCAGCCAGGCTGATTACAGGCTTAATATCCCTAAAAATAGCTCCGTGTGTGATTTGTTCAATGTACACCGTTGGACTGCTCCTTCGTGTGCTCTGTGCTGCATCTGAGAAGTCCTGCACAGAGGGATGGGACGAGGAGCTCCCTTCCCACAGCACAACCACGGGCTGCAACTGTTACGAAGTCAGAAGGAGCCCCAGCACAGGGAGCACACAGAGCTGGAGGGACCCACAACGGCACAGATCCCCCGCTGCACCAGGCCCATGCCCTGCAGAGGGCACAGAACCTCACACGAAGCACACAGGGACCAACAGGAAGCACGAGGACCGCCCGTGCTGCCGCCAAACTCGATTCTGAGCACCCACTCTTCTGTCTTTGTTTTCTCTTCTCTTTTCTCTCCACTCAAAGCCTCCACCATCCGGCTGTAGGGTGTTTTGTGACCTATCACACAGATGTGATTCAAAGCGGCCTCCAGTTGTGCACGAGCAGTGCTGGTTCACATCCAGCTCTGACTGCCACAACGACGACGATGATGATGATGATGTTATGGGCACAGAGATACATCCGCAGCAGTGCTGGTGCAGCCCCACCTGCAATGGGTGTGGGATGGCCCAGGTGGGACCGGCTCTGCACGGCTCTGCCGCGCGTCACATTGGCTTTCCTAATGCTGTGACTCAAGCACAATCCCAGGCAAGGCGATGCAGCAGTGAAAACAGTAATTAGGTGGTGCAGCCTGGGCCCCAATTAAGAATGGTATCTAAACCTGCACAAGGCATGGCGGACATGCGGGGTGGCCCTGAGCCTGTTGGGCAAGCTGCAAGGCACAGCACGGCTCTGCCAGCGCCTCGTGGCCATGGCACAATCAAACCCAACCGCGGTCGGGCTGAGCACCAGGAATGGCTCCTTCCCTCAGAGCAGCCAGGCTGCAGCACGGGCTGCCCAGGGTACGGAGCCACAGTGCCCACAGGTCTTCCAGCATGTGGGGACGTGGCACATGGGACACAGTGAGATGGGCTGGAGGTCTGAGGGGCCTTCGCCGATCCTGATGACTCCGTGCTTCTCCCCCCTGCTCTTGCCCAACGATCCCAGCTGGGAACAAAGCAGCCAACACTTGCGACACAGGCGGCTCCACAGGTGACACGGCCGAGGTCGAACACCCGCTCATTTAATCCATTGCTCGTAAAGCTCTCCCTAATTACGGCGGGGCCGTGCTGGCGGTGCCTAGCACAAAGCACCGGGTGAGAGCGCCGGGAGGCCGAAACCACCCCAGCCCCACTAAAAGATGCAAATGAGAAGCAGCCCAGGTTGGTTTTTGAGCTGCCTTCCCTCTATCAGCTCATTTCCCCATGTCACCGAGCAGCTGAGCTGTGCCCGACCCTCCTGCAGCCCCACGCTCACACCAAAACCCCCCCAGCCCTCCTCAAGTTCACCACTCGTTATCTCGTGCAGGAATGCTGGAGCACTTCTCTGCCCAAAAGGCACTGCTCTCAGGAGCACAGCCTTACAGCAAAGCATGGCACGAGGCAACCCCACACGAACACCAGGAACACCAGTGGGGACAACGAACAGGAGAGCAGGGAAGCACTCAGCTTTGACACCCCCACCCCAACGGTGGGCACAGACTGTCCTCCCCACTGCCACCTCCCCAGCGTAGGAAAGCTGCCCTAACCCATGTGCCCCACATCACCTTCCCCTCAGTGGCAGTTTTCCTTCACTACATGTCAGACACGATGGGTTCTGCTCTGCTCCCACTGCACCCCTCTGCTCACACAGCCCCAGTGCTTCACCACGGCACGGCTCCAACCGAAGCACGGCAAACAAAGAGACCCAAAACAGATCTGCTCTGCACAGAAATCACATGGATTTGGGAGACGGAGGATGCTCTGAATGCAGACAGGACTCATTACTTCGAGGCAATTGGATTCTGAAGCATCTCGAGCTCCCCATCCTGCAGCTTACCTCGTCCCAGGGCAGCCCTAAAGTCAAGACAGCCCCAGGAGCTGTGCCAGCCGGGTCACAGTCCTCCCAAAGTCAGCATCCTAAATCCCAGCCGAGGACGCATCTGTCGCAGGGAAGGAGTCCACACGGCTCCCACTCCCTCGCAGCCATCCCCGCACGCACCCACAGCTTTTATTTTTTCCATAGCACAAAGTGCCCCATAAATGCTGCACAGCCCCATTCGGCCGCAGTTAATTGGAGGTTTCGAAGGCTCCCGCAGGAAGCCGGGACGGCGGCTGCTGCTGGGATTTTTTTTTGTTTTGTTTTGCTTTTGTTTAAGGATGTAGTGGAGACTTACACGTATTGCTCACAGCCTGGAAAAAAAACAACTGTAATTACTCCAGGCTGACGACGTGGCTGAGCACATCACACGGGGACGGCCGCACACGGGGCTCCGCTCACAGCCCCAGCCCTGGGCCGGGTACCCAGCACTGCTCCTGGGTCTGTGCCACGGTGGCAGTGGGAACCAGCTGCTCTGCCCCAAAAACAGCACTGGGAGGGATGGGGGGGATAAGCACCTGAGTTTGGTGCACCCCAGGCAGGTGTGTGCGGTCAGAACAGCTGCAAGAAGCGATGGGAACTGGGGGCTGGGGCAGGTCAAAGCAGCACCCTCCCTTCCCCCCGCTGCCCTCTGATCCAGAGGGCTCTGGGAAGCACTGAACCCCACATGAAATCAGGACCATGACCCACTCCAGATTACACCAACGCCACTGAAAATTCAGAGTCAGCCTTTTTGTTTGCTCTGTTTGATTATTTTCTCTTTACTGCTCACGCTGCACTCAGGACTGGCTCTGCCAGGGCCAGGCGCTCCACAGCTCCCGCTTTCCTTTAGATCCCCCCACTCCTGCGAGGGCTGCACACAGAGGACCCACACACGCATCACAGCGAAGGCACTCAGCCCGTCTCCTACTCCGTGACTACGATAAGAAGAGCTGAGGAGAACCCCCCCAGCAGCTCCGCCGCGCTCAGCAGATTTCTGCTCCATTGTCCCTATGTCACATGAAACAGCGGCTGCAGCGAAAGGCGTCTCTTTGTCAACAAACAGAGCTCTGAAAGCAGAAGCGTCGCAAAGCGTTGTCCGGAAGGTGCACACCCGCTGACCAAGGGGGAAAAGGGGAACGTTTTGGCTGTTCAGCCCCAAACAACCGCAAATAAAAATCACGTATTTAAAGGCGAGGAGCGCTCAGCTCCCACCCCCCACCCCCAGGGCGGATATAGACACGTAGAGGTGAGAGGGTCAGGGGTGGCAATGCACACAAACCTCATCACCCTGAACACAGTGGAGATGGGGAAGGCCCGCGGGCACCGTCTGAGTGATGGGTATCAGCACGGACCCCCCCAGCATCACCACCCGAGCACCCCGCTTACCGAGCAGTGGTGAGGGGCGCTCAGAACGCAATGCCTCCCGTTCCACGGAGAGCGACCACGGGAGGGGGGGGGGGGGGGACACGCTCAGCAGCTCCGTACCGGAACCACCCCCAAGCGAAACGAAAAACGACGACAACCGAAGAAAGCAAACACACCGGCGGCGCTCCCCGCGCCCATCCCCGCACCTCAGGACCCAACGCAGCGCAGCGCGAAGGCCCCGCAGTGCCCCCCCCGCAGCCGTCACCGCTCCGGGGAAGGCCCCGCCGCACCGCACCGACCCCGCGGCCGCAGCCCAGCGGGGTTCCCCCCCACCAAGGCCGGGGGGGACACAGGGCCGCCCCGACCCCCCCCCACCCCGGGCAGCCCCGTTCCCCCCCGGGCCGCACCGCACCGCGCCGCTCCCCCCCCCCCTCAGCCCGGGCCCCGCAGCCGGCCGAGGCCGCGGCCTCACCTCGAAGCGGCTCTTGGTGACGCCGTTCATCTCCCTGCGCATGGCGAGGGCCGTGCGGGGAACCGGGGGAAGGGGGGAGGGGGGGGGGCAGGGCCCGGCCGCGGCCCGGGGGGAGCGGAGCTCCTGCGGCCTCAACTTCAACCCCAAACAAAAACACGGGGCACCTGCCAACAACGCGCGCGCTCATTGGTCGGCGCCGGGGCACGGCTCGTGCTGCAGCGGGGGGGGGGGGGGAGGGGGCGAATGGGGGAGAGTGCGCGGTTCTCTTCGCTCCCCCCCCCCACTCCTCCTCCTCCTCCTCTTCCTCCCTTCCCCCCGGCGCCCACCTACCCCGCAGAGCGCCGCCGCGCCCATCGCGCCCAGGTGCTGCCGGGGGGGCTTTGGGGATCCCCACCCCTTCCCCGTAGCGGGGGCTGCGCGGTGTACCCCTCCCATACACACACACAGACACCCCCGGGGGAGCGGTACGGCCCCGCCGCACTGCGGGGGGGGGGGGGGGGGGCGGTAACGGGGGGGGGGTCCCGGGGGGAGCACCCCCCGCCCCGCCGTTCCCTTCCGGGAGGAGCAGACAGAGCGCGGGAGGCGACCAATGGCGCGCCGAGCTGGCGCGACGTCATCAGTGACGTCATCGCGCGGGAAAATCGAGCATGGCCGGAAGCGCCCCCCCCCCCCCCCCCCCCCCCCCCCCCCGGTGGGCAGCGCCCCCGCGAGAAACAATTAACTACTCAATTAACGCGGATACACGAGGACGAGCGCTTAGAAAAGGACCGCTTTCTTTTAATCCCAACGGGAGGAGCGCGGGCCGAGATTAAAAGGCTTGGCTTTTTATTCTGCGTACACACTGATCTTTCCGATACTGAAAAGTGACGTGGAGTATCACCGAGGATAAGCAAAAAGAGTTCAAAAATAAAACATCTGTTGAGAGGCCCAGCAGTGCCGCGTGGCGACGTCCCCTCCTCTCCCCAGCGCCCGTCCTTCGTGCACAGCTCGGGCTGTGCAGCTGTGTCCGTGGGGGTTTCACAGCACCACCTCGAGTGGGAGACGTCCAATTCCGAACATCGAACTTTGGTCTCGGGCAAGCAGATGAGGAAATGTGTTGAGCTCGTTCAAGCACGGCGCTGTACCCACGACGACGCTCAGTGGGGATTCCTCTGAACTTCCTCATGGGGGTAAAACGTGACTCCAACCAACAAACCGTCCCGGGACACCCCCGGCCCCCGTTCTGCTTTTAAGAGCGCTGCTTCTGCCTCCACGCAGCCCAGAAGGGATCGAAGGGCTTCAAAAACAAAGGGGTTTAAGGATCGAGGGGCAGAGCGCAGCGAGCTGTCCACCTGCAGAGCCTCCAGGAGCGGGGTCTCAAAAGTCACCCAGCGCTGTTGCATTTCTTACATCCTCTTCAGACACCCCTCAGTCATAGATTCTGATGCTGCGTAAGATAACGTCGTTGGCTCCAGGTTTAATTACTGCTTTTGTTTGTTTTTTTTAAATCACCTCAGCACAGGAAGATGGGAGCACAGGGGAGGGGCGAGCTGCGGCTGGAAAATACGAGGGACAGCTCTCCAGTTTGGGGGGGGGTTGGAGAAATTCTTGGCTCCTGCATCCTACAGGAACCTGGGAACTAAGCTGATGGCAGGAGGGACGGTGGAAAAGCCCTACAACCAACTGAACAACCCTATGGAAGAGGATCTGCCTCGCTATGGCTTGCAATGAGCCAGGAAATAAACTGCTTGCCCGGAACATCAGAGAGCAAAGCAGAACTGCAAACCTCTGTGGTTTGCAATGTAAATCCTTGATGTGTCTTTGGGAAACATCCCCAGATGTGAAGTGTCAATCATTCCCGTGGGTGAAATCCAACGGGAGCACGATTCTGCCCAGAATTCAGAAGATGTGTTCACGTAACACTTGGTTTCTTCTTCAGCACATTGGATTCAACTGCTTTTAAAAATAAAACCCTCTCCAGTGTCTCTCTTCCTCTCAGGGACCACAAGATAAGACCGCAGAGGATGCCTGAGTCATGCTCTTCATTCCAGCCCAAGGGGGAAAATCCGACGTTTGAGGAAATCATTGCTTCTGCTGCAGTCCTTACCCAGGTGAACCAGCTGGGGTCTGTGCTTCCAGCAGTGTAAGTGCAACCACAAGGACGTGACCGACCCACGCTGCTGAGCTAACACCTCCCAGAGAGACAAGAGATGTGTACCACAGGCTCTGTCCAAACCACCACGTCCCTTTGGACTCTGCGTGATACCACTGAAACTAAAGCTGCATGAAAACAAGCAGCACAGCACATTCGGGCATGGACATAAATAAATAACTACCATGAAAGGGAAGTAACAAATCAGACAGCAACCCTTCATCACTTTGACCTGGAATAAAAACACTGATGTCCGTCTGAACAGGGCCTGATCCTGCAGCACATACCAGAGTAAGACGAAGCTCCTCAGCACCGCCCCAAATCAGGCACTGAATGAAGAAGTGTCAGAAAAGTAATTAAAAAGCACTTCTTCTTTTCCCTCCAACCGCCCTTTAAAAAGGAATAAAACCCAGCCCTAAATCGTACCCCAAAAGAACTAGCTTAAAACTTCCTAAAAGCAAAAGCACATTTGTCTGAATGAGAAGAGAGGCAGAGGAGCTCAGAGCCTCCCAGGACAGCCTGTTTCTGCTGCATCACTTTGAGGTCAGCTCCCACACTTACACACATACTTTACACCCATTAAGTCTAATGGGCCTATTAATACTTATTAAGCATGAGTGTAAGTGTCCATAGGATGAAGGCCACAGTCAGGAACCTGGCTCACAGAATGAGCTGCTGGCACTCGCACACATTCTGTGTAGTCTTTGGAGATCCTTGGAAATACTTCTTTTTCTCTTAAAACACACCTCATAAAGATTAGTGTGGCAGCTTTGCAGCAAGTGGTTCCCCTCCTCTCCTTCCCTAGAACCCGCAGGTCCCACGTACAGCTCATCTTTCAAAGATACTGAGAAAATTAATTGCCAATTAGAGCCACATCCATGAGATCATCATCTTCTTCCCCAATCAGAAACTCAGGGCTAGCCCGGGACGGCCGCTCTGCTGAAAGGATAGCACTGCTCGCCATGGAGAGAGACTGGTCAGCTGAAATGGGGGATTTGGACCAGCTCTCCGGCTTGATGCTGTGAGATTTCTTCTTGTCTCTGTCTTTATCCCGATCCCGATCTCTGTCCCGGTCTTTGTCTTTCACTTTCTTCTTCTCTTTTTTGTGCTTCTTATGTTTTTCTGAGCTGTACTCAGGCAACGGCCTAATGCCATCGTCAGAGCTGGGGCTGTTCTGATAGGATTTCTCTGCTATGGAAGAGCCCGACTCACTCTCACTGTCTATGTTTTGGGGAGTGTATGCTGGTGACTTACTGTGGCTGGGAGAGCAGCGTTCGTGTTTTGGAGTAGATCCACTGATTAAAGGGGATCCGTAGCTTTTGGAAGAAGCCATCTGAGGCCTTAAGCTATCCCCACCTCCTTCCCCAGGTTTCTGCAAAGTTACTTTGGCTTTAATACTAGGGGAACCACCATCGTGCTTGCTGATGATAATTTTGGCCACTCCAGTGCTTCCCACGTTTTTGGAGTCTGAAGTCTTCTTGGAAGAGTCAACGGATCCTCCAGAAACAGAAACTTTAGATTTCTCTTTCTCGCTCTTCTCTCGTTTGCCCTGGAACTCACCTCCAGACATATTGTGTTTGGAGGACATAGTATGGCTTGAGGAATTGGAACTTGGCCCCATTTGTCCATCCATTGGGTCATCTCCACCAGGCCCGCTAGTGACAACCCCATGTTTCAGTTTGTCTATGACTGCAGTCAGAGATGGCTTCTTATTTCTGCTAGGAGACTTGCCTTTGGAACTTCCATGCTGGTTTTGAGATGAAGACATGGAAGACCCGCTGGATGAAAAGGAAGATGAAGATGCCGTGGAAGAATTTGATGAAGGAGGAGGCTTCTGTGACATAGACCCAGAGGATCCCATTCCTGAAGATGATTTCATACTCGAGCTTGACCCAGTTCCAGACATATGAGAGCCTCCAGAACCTGAACTGATAGGTGACTTTGCTTTAGATGAAGGGGGAGTACCTGGAACAGGTTTCATGGGGGATGCAAGCTTGTCAGAACCTCCTGAGGGTCTCGAATGAGATGGAGAGATGTTTGGCTTACTCATGGAAGGGTTCATAAGCGATGATGGCTTTCCTTGAGGTTTCATCTTGGTACTTCCAGAACCACTGCTGAGGCCGTGTTTGGTAATGGGGGAGGACCCGGGTTTTCCCACCGACTGAGCTGAGCTTTTGGACGGACCTGAACTTGAGCCACCCTGGCTCGAGTAGAGGCTGCTGCTCATCTTTGAGCCAGAAGATCCCTCTGATTTGCTGCTTTTAATTTTGCCTGAGGTTGAAGAAGAGGAAGAGGAGGAGGAGGAGGAAGAATGGCTATGATGGCTTTTGCTGCTGGAGGAGGTGACAGAGCCGCTACTTGTGTACTGGCCATGAGAAGACGGTTTGCCAACAGTCACAGTTCCTTTTGGGATCTGAATGGTGATTTTTGGAATAGGAGGAGTAGCTACACCGGGAGGAGTCTGAGATCTGCCTGAACTCCCAGGAGATTTGGACCCACCAGTGCTTGCTGGTGGTGTGAAAGGCCTGTTGGACGAACTGTGGGACGGTGACTTCCCATCTGTCTCCTGCTTCTTCCGCTTTGGAAGTTTCTCTTTACTTTTGCCGTCGCTGGATGGTGTCCGGCTGCGCTTCCCTGGCTTCCCATCTATTCCAGAACCTGCCATGTTACTTCCAGAACCATTGCCTTCCTTTACCCGTTTCTGAGACTTCTCTTTCCCTAAATCCCCTGTATTCAGTAAGGGGCTCTGACCTCCACTGTGATGCTCCATGATGTCAGAGGACCCCAGTGCTTTGCTCGCAGCTGCAATAATACTAAAATCTACCGTATCAGACTGATTGCTCCCCTTAAATTTATTTTCCCCCCCATCGCCCCCCAACACTTGTACTCCCAAAGTACTCAGAGCCTGGGATGCATAGCCCTTGAAATCATCTGTGTCCCCGCTTTGACTACTCTCGTCAAAGTACTCCTCCGCAAAGCCACTTTGGCTCTGACTGTTTAGCAAGTCAGGATTGAAATCTACCCCATCTGGAAAAAAATGGTTTGAAGAATCACTGTTGGGGCTCACAGCAGCGTCTGCTATCAGGTCTGCTGGATCTGTGTATGGATTCTCACTATTGTTGGTCTGAAAAACATCCGGGTCAAAGAGGGCACTTTGTGAATGTCCTGAACTAGAAGAGTCCCTTACAGGAGTGCCAATGGCTGGACAGTCCTCATTGGTGGCAGGTAGCTTGGAAGCCTCCTCTGCTATATCCGAAAGGATATCAGTAACATCGGCTCCAATGCTGTCTGAACTGGAGAGTCGAACCATTCTCTGAATACCGGGCTGCGAGTGAGGTATAGGCTGCGGGTATGTAGTAGGAGGAGTGCTGCATTGGCTGGGTGCTGGAGTAATATGAGGGGTGTCCAGGGTATCTGCAGTCATGTTGACATCAAAAATGGGATTCTGGGAGTCAACATCCATTGAAAAGAGCTCCCTCTGGAAATCATCCTCAGTCTGATGCTTGGGCTTGTCGGCAGGCATGCGGGATTTTTTTTTCTTTTGCTTACTCCCCCCAGGGCCCATTTCCATTCTGGGAGAGCCAGAGGAAGAGTTCTGCCTTTCAAGAGGGCTGCTCCCATACAGAGTGGAGAAATCCTGAGGAGGATTCTCTTTAAGAAGGTTCATGAGCATGGGGTGGTTCTTGGTGTTGCCTGCTGGTGAGGATAATGGCGGGGGTGTGTGATGGGGAGGGGTAGGACTTGAGCCAATGGCAGACCCCACATTCCCTGTGATCTGTAACAAACTAGTGAGGATTGGGTTCTGAGACACTTTGCTGAAGTCCTCCCCATGGCCCACCGAGTCATGCCTCTCTTTCATGCTTATGCTCATGTTAAACAAAGTAGTGATGGGCCCCCCAGGAAAAGTGTTGGTTGGGGTAGTGGTACCACTCATCGGGTTGCTGCCTGTGGTCATGCCATACCCTGGGCTGCTGGCTGGAGGAAGGTTTTTCTTCACCATATCTTCTACTGTCTCTGCAATGAGGGACAAGGCTGGCGTATCTGCCTGAATCGTTTCTGCTTTCCTACGGATTGCTCTCATGGTCACAGGAATGGACATACATCTGCAAGACACAAAACAAGGGGTTTAGCACATACCTCGCTGCCTTTACAGTTTTAAAACTTCAACACATATGGCAAGCAATAAAGCTGCTGAGCACAAGAGAGCAGCAGCTGCAGCCACTGTAAATGCTCTGCTGTTCTGTTTGTATTTCCACTGCCTCTCTTCCAAACCATCACAAGCAAAACTCACCTGCACACGGACTGGCTCCAAAAACTGCTAGGAGAAATATGAGGCAGACACATAAGATTCAGAGTGCTTCTAGGTCACTTTTGGAGCCTGTTTTCACATTGCCAGTTCTGCCCCTCAAAGTAGAGCTTTCTGCAGCTTGAAAATCTGGGTGTGATGCCATCAAAGGCATTTACATATAACTGCACTTGCTAATTGCTGCAGACTGGCTTACAAACAACACTCAAAGTAACACTGAATGATGGAACAAAAATATCCAGCTTACCTTTGAACAACTTTGGCAATGAAGTCATCTGTGCAGATCAGAGCATCAGACAGCCCTTTGTATAGCTTACAGTTCACATGAGTAGAGTCTTGCACATCCATTACCACTGAAAGAGAGAAGGCATTTAGAAGAAATGGAAATTCTGGTAACAGTGGAAGAAAACACTGACATCCCTCCTTTAAATACACTGTGCTCTTACCACACACCAGGGAGTCATTCACAGGATGCTGAAAGGATACACTGAAACAGGAGTCAGAGAGAGGACAAACTTCAAACTGCAGGATCCCAGGAGAATCTGAAAGACACAGGAACGACTAAACCAGAGAACACAGGAGATGAACCAGAGGATAGCTCTATACACTATGACAAAGAAAGGGAAAAAAAGGAGAGAAACAAAAAGGAAAGACCCAGAGTTCTTCATTATTTGCACAGTACATCCCATTTGTTGCACTACCCACCTTCTTTTAAAACTGTTCGCTTGACACAGCTGCCGATCAGTGTGTTGTATGCCACTTGGTGTCTGATCAAATTGAGGATAAGAGGAACCCGTCCGGGGTGCTGGAAGGCGATTTTGCTGATCAGTGTTCCTTGAAGGCTTCTTCCATCTGGGAGAGGAGCATCCTTGTTCAGAAAGTAACAGTGCTGCTGCCCTGGAAGAGCCTGACAAACAATTTGTGCTTTATTCCAGCTAGTATTGAGTGCAATAACAAGGCAATAACAGACAGCTAGTGCAGACTCCAGACTCAAGTGATGCCAAGCCACTTTTCTGGCTGAAAACGTATCAGAATTCTAATGATCAGATAGCAGTCTGGCACTGCTGTAGCAGTTTCCCTTATCCTGCTTGAAGAATGCCTCATCTACAGGCAAAGCACCCTGACTGTAACCACGTACTTACTGCATAGAAGCGCATATTGTGGTTCAAAGGCACAGGATCGGCCTCCTTAGATAATTCAAACTGTGTAATCAGCTCATACAAAGGTACAAACGTTGGTGCTGTGTCAAACAACGGAATACCTGGAGAACAAATAGCAAAGAATGGCACACTTTAAAAAAACAGCTGTAGTTTATTAATCAAAGCTCAGGGAGTATCTTTCTCACACATCTGCCACTCACCTGTGCAGCCCTGAAGTTTCTGAATGAAAGCTCGAGACACTGGAATAGGACGTGGGAATTTCAAGAAGAAGCAAGCTGGTAAGTCCACGCTGTTAGCACTGGTGATTGATGAGAAGGATGGAGTTCTGGAACATTCAATTAATACAAGATCTTGTTAGATGCAGGGCATGACTCCGGCTCCTGCTAGGAGTGCCAGACATTATTTACCACTTTCTCAAATACAAGCAGATTGTTATATTTTCTTAAAAAGACTCCTCAAAAGAATGCCCCATGCCTAAAACACACATTTCTCAGCCTCATATAATGCAACAACAGCACACAGTCACCTCTCTATCCTAACTCTGAAAGAGGGCTGAAGGTTGGATTTGCATCTAAAGAAGACCACCGAGGAAGGCCTGGCTGATAGCCCCTTTGCTTACCCTTTGCTGTCCACTGGATGAGAGCCCATAATCAGTGGTGCAATGGGAAGTTTGTACATTGCCATGGTTCCCTCAACTGTTACTGACACATTCATACCCAAAGATCGAGGAACTGCGAAACAAGGCGAGAAAAAAAACAAAGACAGCTTTATGAATTATTTCAAGTGGAAATACAGTACTTTCTTTACATAGCAGAGCAGTCTGTAGTGGCTCCTATAAGTGACCTACCATTGTTCTCATGCAAAATAACGGGGGCCCCAGTGCCATCTTCAAATAAATCGTACGGTGAGACGTAATACTTGAGATTCATAAGGAGACCTGAAGGAGAAAGGCTTATGAACAAGTACCTGGATGATGTAATTCAACCCAAACATTATTAACCCCTGTAACCACATAACATACACACTGTAACTTGGCACATGCTGCACAGAACTTCTAGAGCACTGTGAAAGAGCCGTCAAAGACCCGGACACGGCCATCTGCCACAGCTTTGTAAAGGAAAAACAGCTCTGTGGACTGTGTGGGACAATATTCAACCACCTTGTTCCTCTTTGAGTAGCATTTTTCTTATTATCATCGGGTAACGTTAATAAAGGGTACCCTGAACAAAATGATCTCTTTCTTTTTTATGTGTTAATCAAAGATACCTCCGCTCCTCGGGGTGAGATAGCCAACACTGCCATGAAGAATCTTGTCCAGTGGGTTTGCGTTGGTGGCTTGCCTGCAAGAGAGGCAATCAACTGTTTTAACAGGCTCAAACCACACTTGAAGCCACAGTTCATGTGCTGATGGAAGTCTGAAGATCTCATCTCAATATATGCACTGCTCGGTCACAGAGGTATCTTAAACTACACACAGCTACAGGCAAAGAGGAAGCCATTTCTTATTGCCACAGCACAGATGGTTTATCTCCTGATTCTACAGCAGTATAAGATGAGGAAATGTTTCTCCATTTCTGACTGCAAAACACTCATTATCACAAATCCATCTAGTTATGAATATTTTTTTGTCTTTCTAGACTTTTTCAGTTGAATTCTGTTAAAAAAGGTCAATTCCAGAAGGCTCTGAGCAGTAATTTCAGTCTCCCTTTATCACTCTCCTGCTAGCACAGCCTTCCTTAAACTTCAGCACTGTATTTTTTAGCAATAGTGTCACAGTGCATAGGCACTGGTGTGACACTTCATGGATATACAGCACTTGGCACGATTACCATTGGTCACTGTAATCAGCACAGAAAAGTACACCACCACCACAAAAAAACAGCCAGCAAATCACAGAGATGTTCTTACCAATACATCCCTGCCATTTTGGAGAGATCCAGCTCCAAGGACTGAAGAGCCAAGTACATTTTAGTTTTGAGTTTGCTGGGAATAAAAGAAGAAAAATTAAAAGGAACTGTACAAAAAAACCCAAACCCCCAGAACTGCAGGGTGACAAGCTGCAGCACATCCCATCAGGTAAAGCATTCTGAAATTTTAACTTCTCAATTCCCACTCCCTCTGTGAGTTAAATCCTCCTCATCCATTGTGTACAATGCAAAACGCAGTGATGAAGTCAGCACGGTTGAGAAACAGCAGGAACAATGAGAAGCTGAGCACAGAACTACAAGCTTGAAGGCTTGATCACTTTCATACACGTGGATGCAAATAAATGCAATGCATATTCTAGACTTACTTGTCTCCTGGCAACTTATACAGGTTGACAAGTCCCCTTAGATGCTTAGAAAATTCATCAAAATTTTTCTCTCTGAAAGTAAAAGGGAGAAAAAGTAATACGTATTCAGATCTGTTGCACATAAGGCTTTGTTTCTAAAAGTTATATTAAAACAAATACTAAATCACTTCAGAATTGATTTTTGCTACATGAAAGCTGAATGATGTGTTCTTTAAATGATCCTGATCTGAATCTTTAAATGATTCTGATGAATGCTGTGCTGTGGCTTCCAAGATACCATGCACAGCAGTCAGGATCAGAAATATCTGAACCAATGCCAGAAGATCTCCTGGAGAAGGGGAGAGACTTTGTGGGGAAAGAACAGTTATGAAACGTTTTGTGCTCCCAAGCACAAAACAGCATCTGATCAAAATCAGAATATGCAACAGCTCTTGTAGCTCACCTCAGATGTTGCACCAATTCTGGACAGCTCTGAAAGGGAAAGAACACACAGCAATATCAATGTCAGATGCATCAGTTTAAGTCTTTGTGCAGCACAACAGCTGTAAAATATCAGGACAGCGAAATCTGTGAGCATCAGCTTTTGATGAGAAGCAACAAAATGCTCACAACTACATGCTGCTATGTTTCTACTTCTGCTTGTCAAGCCCCTTCAAAACAACAGCAATGCTATTCATTCTTGAACTACTAATTTGGAATAAACTTTGAAAGCTGTGAAGCCTCAGGTTGAAGGCCTATGATTTTATAACAGATATTAAAAGCAGTCTGTTTTCAGAAAAGCAGCTACATCAATGACAATGGTAAATTCAGACTCCTACACCTATGGAGGAGGGAAGTAAAGCCATTTTCTTACAGCCCTTAACCTGTAAGATTAATTTCCTTATTCTTCCCCCAGAAATAAACCTTTCAGAAACACAACGGTAACTTCCACAAATAATTTTTCCAGTTGTGATGCTACTCCAAGGAAAACAGAGACCATCAGCAGAACAGTCCTTGCACAAATGAACATTAAACCACAGGAACAGACTTCTCCATGGGGACTTTGACCTTCCACCAGAACAAGCAGGGAAGGTATAACGTTAGGTTTGGCAGAATGTTCAATATAATCCATTTTCTCAGGAAAAAGGAAAGCAAAACCACAGTTCCAAAAATGAAGGCATTTTTTTTCTCATCTTTCTCAGCAATACATACCACAGGGTTTTCTCCATGGTGAGCCACCTTGACATCACACAGCAGCCCCGTTGGATCTAACTGGACCTCCACATAGAACATGTCTGAAGTGATGTAACATTCAGTGCCGTTTGCACTAAGGTGAGATCCAAGGCTGACATACAAAACGAAACAAAAACTGCTATGAGATGCACACACAAAAAGAAGTCAGAGCAGCAGTGAGATTACAACGTGTGCAGATAAACAGGAAATGCCTCTGCCATAAAATGAAGGAGAAGACTTACCCATTTTGTCTAGCTATAGACTCCAAGCGATCTGTCATGGCAGGCAGAGAAGACACTAGACACAGAAAGCAAACAAACAAGGCTCAGTGATTCACCATCTTTCCAGGAATGACATATCCGCATTAAAAGCAATCTCAACTACTCACTCACTCCTACTCTGTACTCAAAAAACGAGCAGGGCCATTCTCTACAGAGAAAAATAAGAAGTAAAGAGAGAGAGTAGATTTTTGTCTCCGAGTGGAATTCAGGTACGGGCAATAAGAATAAAAATAACACAGGCAATCTTGACTGCTAACGACTCACAAGAAATAAGGATGCTTCTATAAACGTGAGCACCGCTAGCAGTAACCTTGCAGGTTTCTCTAACGTAGAGTATTTCCACAGTCTGTCACTGCTAAGCACTTCCTGAGTGCATGCACAGGGCGTACCAACCTTTCAGTGCCTTCTGCAGAGTCTCCAAACAGCTCACCAGATGTTGGTGCCCCCCAGAGTTCATCACAACTCGCTTTTCCTGTGTCAGAAAGAAGAAAAATGGTCTTTTAAAGTTTCGCTCCGTGAGAGAAAATTACTGCAGTTTTTGTTCAGTCGAGTGAGGTTTATTCAGGTAATTAAATGCAGATTAGATCTCATCCTAAAATTACATCCTCATTCCGACTCCTGCACCAGAATAGTATCCATATTGGCAGCAGGTAACAAAGGCAGGTCTGAAATTGATTTCTTTTTTTTAAAGCAACTTGCTCATGTGAAAGAACAGGCTGTAACATCTTAATCAGCCAGGAGTTGTATGAGAGGAGCCAGGGAAATAAAGAGAGGAGAACTTTTACTACTCCAATAAATAGAGCAGGCTTTGATGACGCTCTCCTCTGCCTCCTGCTCCTTTCTAACAAGAAGACCAATATTTCAAAGCCACATGGAACTGAGCTAACACTGAGTTTCGAGTGAAAAGGAAGCAAACTGCTTTACAGAACACAAAACCCTGTGACACCAGGCAGGTGGGAGGCCATCATTACATGGCAGACACAAAGATATGCACATCACACCCCTGCACACTGCTGAGTGAGAATGGCACGCCTCGGGCACGCTGCCTTAACAAAGCATTAATCACTTTGCAAAGATCTGACCAACAACAGAGTGAATACTGAAGAAAACCTCCAGAATGCTCCTGCTCAGATCCCAGTGCTTCTCACCATGACTTGACGGACTAGCTTCATGGTTTCTGTCCATGGTCTGTTCTGGTTGTACTTTGCATGAAGTCTTTCTAAGAGAGTACTCATCTTATTCAGCTTCTCCGCCTCTGTGAGACCAACCACAAGGAAAAAGCAGAAAAAGAGAACATGACAATACATAAAAGTTTTAGCAAAAAAAAACAAACAAGAAGCATCTGGCATTTGTAACATAAACACTCTCCACCTTTAAGCTACACATAACTTCAGAAGACTTAATTACTGCCAACGTATTCCTGCAACCTAGACTTTAAGATTAAATAAACGTGAAAAATACATCACGAGCTATCAAATCCAAGAGGTCCATCAAGGGCCCAAGAGCCTGGAATAAGGTCTCCTATTCTGCACGGACCCCAAAGATCTTTACAGATCCCTCAGTCACCCAAAACTTCACCTACAAATGGTGAAACCTGAGGACTGGCATCTCAATGGTGCTCTGGAACCACACTACAGATGAAGCAGTGGATTCGAGAGCTGGTTGTACAGCCCTACCAACCCGGGACCTACCCAGCCCCTACAAACACCTGCCATGCCCCACAGATTCCCATATATTTATGGTGTGGGGTTCTAAATTCATTTGGGTATGTTTTAGAAAGCTGCATTGTTATGGAAGGACCTCCCTGATGAAAGAAGAGGTGAAATACAGGACCTAAGCAGAACAGAAGTGTCGGACAGATTAACTACAAAGTCCCATGGGGAAAGGGTTCATTTTTTCTGGAAATACACACACAAAGGAAGATGAATTTCAGTAACACTATAATTTAGTGCTTTTTCCCTCTTTTTACTAAGTTTTTTTCTACAGTGCCATTTGTCAAAACAAAACAAAACAAAACAAAACCAAAACACAAACGAGCAGCAGACACCACCACCAACATAAACTCCGCTGCAGGTACACTGGCTCCAAGGCTGACACAAGTCTATGGCAATGTAACTGCCACAGCATCCGACCCCACGAGCCCTCACCTGCAAAACCTGAAGCGTTTATTTACCAACGCATTTCACAGACTCAACGCTGACCCCATCAATTCCACGCATGAGAAACAACCAAACGTTTATTCAGTGCTTTTGGACACTTCTCCGTCACAAACGCAGATTAGGGGGGGGGGCAATCTGGGTCCACCCGTCCGAGATCTGCTGGCCGTGGGCCGCCAGGACGGGGGCAGCTCCCGGCAGGCAGGCTGTCACCAGCACAGTGACAGCACTGTGACAGCCAGCCGGAGCCCCTCTCGCTCTGCACCAGTGCCAGGAGCTCGGCCTCCCGCTCGGCCCCCCCCGCGCCGCAGACTCGCAACCTCAGCATTTATATCACACGCCTTTATTTCCTTCCACCACAGCCCCGGCCTGGAGCTGCCGGAGAAGGCCCGGCACGGTGCCACCGCGCTCCGGGCCCTTCCCTGCGGCCCCGGCCCCGCCGCCGCCTCCGGAGGTGGGGGAGCCCTCACAGGCCGAGGCCGGGGCCTCGCTACGCCCCTGCGGCCGCGCCCCGCCAGGCGGCACTCACCCTCAGCGCCTCCCGGCACCGCCTTCATGCCGCGGGGAGGGGAGGGGCGGCCCGCGGCGGAGCCGCAGCGCCGGGATCGCCTCAAGAAACAGAACGGGAACGGGAGAGGCGCGGCCGAGCCGCTCCGCTCCGGCCTCACGCGGCGGAGCCCGCCGCCATCCCTCCGGCAGCGCTCCCGCTTCTCGCGAGAACAACGGAGTCCCGCGAGAGGGACCGAGTCCGCGCGGAGAAGCCCGGAGCGTCCGCTGAGGGGCGGGGCCTACGCAGAAAGCCCCGCCCCCTCCGCGCCTTCCGAGTGCTGATTGGCTCGCGGGGGCGGGGCGCTCGCCCCTAGATAAAGCGCTGTCCGCGCGGAAGGGGCGGGGCGTCGTCCGCTCCCCGCGCCCGAGCGGAGTTGGCTCGCAGGTCTCGCGAGACGACAGCCCGCGCGCGCGCGCGCGCACTCCCCCCCGCCCTCTCCTCTCCTCACCGCTTGAAATCTCGCGGAGGAGGGTTCTGTCCGAGTCTCGCGAGAAGCGGCCGTTGCCTCGCGAGAATTGGCGGGTGCCCCCCTTGGCCGCGGAGCCGTTTCGCTTTGGGAAGTGAGCGGGGGGTGCTGGGGCCGGGCCGGGGCGGCGGGGCCTAGGGCCGCGCGGTGGGGCCCGGTGCTGAGGGTGGGGACAGGGCGGGCGGGGACGGGACAGGACGGGACGGGAGGGATCGTGGGCCCAGGTCCCGCCTTCCCGGGGCTCCCCCCGCGGCGGCGCTGCCCTCCGGGCCTGGGCCCCTCGGATGAGGCGCTGAGGCCCGGTGCCCTTCCCCGCCCCTCCCGGTTCCGTTCCCCTCCCCCTCCGCGTTCTCCCCTTCCGCCCCGCGCTCTCCGCCCCGCTCCCCATGCAGCACGGGGTGCCGGCGGCAGGGGGGCGGTGAATGGTGCGAACAGAGGGCGCTGAGGGAGTTTGAAGTTCGGGGGTTTCGGAGGAGTGCCCCCCCCTCCCCCTGTCCGAGCACAGTGGAGGAGGAATGCCAAACCCGGAGAGACATGGGGGCAAGAAGGATGGGGGCGGCGGGGGGGCCTCGCAGCACGCGCCGGGCAGCGGCAGCTCCAACAGCAAGGAGAGGCACCGGCTGGCTTCCAGGCACAAGAGGCACAAGTCCCGGCACTCCAAGGAGTCACCGTTGGTGGCCCAGGAGACGGCGGCACCCCTGGGCGCTGTGATCAAACCGCTGGTGGAGTACGATGACATCAGTTCGGATTCGGATACGTTCTCGGATGATGTGGCCCTCAAGTTGGACAGGAGGGAGAACGAGGAGAGGAAAGCGGACAGGAGCGAAAGGACGCAGAAACACCGGCACCACCAGCACAAGCGCATCCGTGAGCTGATGAAGAGCAAACAGGCAGAGAAAGAGAGGAAGTTGGAAAAGAGCCTGGAGGCCTCCAGCAGGTCCGGGTCTACCAAGGACAGGGTATCGGGATCCTCCAAGAGACTGCTTGAAAGCGAGGAGCACCCCAAGGCGCTGTCCTCAAAGAGTAGCAACAAGGAGTCCCGCTCAGCCAAAGCGCACAAGGAGAAGTCCAGGAAGGATCGGGAGCTCAAGTCCAGCCACAAAGAGCGCAGTAAAAGCCATCGGAAAAGGGATGCTCCCAAAAGTTACAAAACCATTGACAGTCCGAAACGGAAATCCAGAAGTCCCCACAGAAAATGGTCGGACAGCCCTAAGTTGGACGACAGCCCTTCTGGAGCCTCCTACATCCAGGAGTACGACCTCAGCCCGCCCCGCTCGCATACGTCCAGTAACTACGATCCCTACAGGAAGAGCCCCGGCGGCTCGTCGCGCCGGCAGTCCATCAGCCCACCCTACAAGGAACCCGTGGCCTACCAGTCCAACACACGCTCTCCCAGTCCCTACAGCCGGAGGCAGAGGTCCATAAGCCCCTATAACAGGAGGCGCTCCTCGAGCTATGAGAGAGGGAGTGGATCGTACAGTGGGCGCTCACCGAGTCCCTACAGCCGAAGGCGCTCCAGCAGTCCGTTCACCGCCAAGCGCTCCATGAGCCGAAGCCCCATAGCCAGGTGTGTGCTCTCCACGGTGACTACTTCTTCCTGGGAGTGGGGAGGGAGGAGAGAGGATGATGCCTTGGGGGTGCTGGGTGTTAACCCCCCCCCCCCCTGCATCTGGATTGGGCCTGCTGTGGAGCAGCGCCATGATTTGGCAGCACGGCGCTTGGTATGCAGTTGCTCTGGGTAGGTTGGTTGCTGTTTCCTGCTGAGTGGTGTTAACACTTGAGGAAACACCTCCTGGCTGGCATGGAGCAGCATCCATGTTGGCTCCTAGCAGTGGCCAGGGACAGAATGAGCCGCGGGGATTGAGTTACGCTCACCTCTGGAGGTGGCCCCCTGGCAGGGGGGGGATCTGTGCGGCACAGGGCCACGCAACTCGATGGGAGGAATGTGTTCACCTCTGCTGGAACCCCTTATCTGTTTGCTGCGTATGGAAATCTGATCGTGCTCTTCAGGAGGGTTGTGTGTGTTTTGCTCTTTCAGAACTGACTTCTTTTTTTCTCTCCCTGAATTAGATGACCACACGTAAACTCCGTCTTTTCAGCCTAAACTTTCTTTTCTCAGTACTAGACATACTACTTCCCCTTCTGAAATGGGGGCATTCTGGAAAAGCAGGTAGAAATCATCTGCGTTTTGCCTTTCTTTGGACAGTAATTTTGGTACAGGAGGAAGCTGTTATTTGAAGGTGGTGTTAACTCTGTTTTATTTCAGGTGTTCATCAATCTTTCTGTTATGTACACAATTACGTGGTCTAATGTTGTTTTTCCTTTGTAGCTTCAGATTCTGTTAAGTGAGTTTCCTGTTGTCACCACGGGTGCTGCGGAGCTTTGGTTGTAGCTCCATGGCAATTAAGATGTGACCTGGAATGTAATAACTATAGAACTGCTCTGCACTCAGCTGCATCTTCTGCTCCAAATCTGAGCTGTGCCTGCGGAGGCTTCCTCCAGGATGTGCTTGTGAGCAGTGGGTCCCAATTGCTTGGGGTTTCTTGAGTTGAGCCTTTACTCTTAAAGCTCTTCCCTTGAGGAATTTTGTTGTCTATGGGGCAGTCGGATTACAGCCTTTGCCCTCACTGTGAGAGATGTATTGTTTCTATCTCCCTGGAAGCTGTTAAGTCTCCCTATTCTGATTTTTCTAATCAGAAGTTATCCTGGCCCTCTCTTAAATCTGAGAGCTAACAAGGGAGTGTCCTCAATGTCTCTTTTCCCTCCCCTCAGTCCTTTCTGCCATGGTGGCACAGCTCTTGGAGGCTATTTGCTGATCCTTTTGGAAGAGTAAAAACAGCAGATACACTTCGTGGTATAATTGTGTGTTGTGGCATCTGTTTAATGTCCACCATTAGTCCTATACAGGAGGAAACCCACCTGGAAACTGAGGTGTGCGTGAGAGGTTCTGTCCCCATGTTGTTCTGCTGCACTCCCAACCCGCAGCTTGCTCCTCTAAATGGCTGGTTGCATCTGTCTTGAGAAATCAAGCTCTTATCTTTTGCTGATCTTAATTGTGGGAACAACTTTTAAGCACTCTGTGCTGCACCTCTGAACTCGCATACTCATGCAAGAAACCTTTCCAGGGTATCTTTGATTCGCTGACGAAACGCTCGGAACCCCCAACCAAAACAGATTCCAAAGGTTGCTTACTGTTTACGCTTGGCTTGTATCGAGTTCTTTGGGTCTCTGACTTCAGCTGCTAACCTGCTGCTCCTCTCCCTTTCCTGAGCCTCTTCACCTCTCTGTGTGATGCGTCCTTGTAAAGCAGAATGAAGACTCGTGTATCACACCTTCAGAAAATAACTCTTCTGAAGTGAATCCTAGTAAAAGGACAGAGGGAATTTAATGTGTTTTCCATATGTTAGGCAAATTGTAAGTTGTAATTCACGTGTTGGTTTTGCTTCGCTGAGCTCGCAGCCTGTGCACTGAAGCAGTTGGTGTGAGTTTATGGTCAGACGTCTGTGCCAGGAGTCACAGATGCTCCCAGCTGGCTGCTGCCACCCCTCCATGGCTGCTCAGGAGCTCACCTGGGGCCAGGGATCAGCTGAGCTCCCTTCCCAGCACCTCTGAGGTTGGCTTTGGTTGGCTGCTGCAGATGAGAGTGAGTAGAGGCAGCTGAGTGCCCTGAGCAGGCACTGCTGACCACTGATTCCTTCTGCTGGCCTCTGCAGAGGGACTGGAGAAGTTTGGGAGGGGGAAGCATCTTAAACTGGCACACTCACACAGTAACACCTGACTGTGGCTCAAGTCCTTCAGAGGAGGTAACACAGGCTTTTCTGGGGCACTGCATTGTTTCTTCTGCCTAAAAATACAAGTTTTTTTAGTTTGTCTTAGCACATTCTGTGTTTTCTTTTAATCTCCATGTCCAATCTGCAGTGTTAGGAAACTGAATCAAAGTGCTGTGCTGGCTGGAGAGGATACAGAATGTTTGCATTTCAGGTGGCTATGCAAAACAACTTGCTTTCAATTTAGGAAAAAACAGGGATGATTTGCTCGGCAGGGAAAGTAACAGACGTGGTTTGCCATTCCTCGTTGTTGTTGCAGCTAATACTAGAAGAAAAAATCCTTATGTTGTTGAGCTAGCTGAAGGTGGGCTGTGCTCTTGCTAAGTATAGCAACCCAATGTCTGTGTGTGCACGTGCTGCAGGCATGGGTCTGCATGGCTCAGGCTTGTTGGGCATGCAGGAGTAACAGCCTTTGAGCTTCTTTTTGGAGCAATTAGAGTATGGGCTGTGCATTCTGACTTTGTGGGTACTCCTGCCCTCCGCGCTTGTGTCGTGGCTTGCAGCAGTGCTGTCACCAGGTGCTCCTAGGAGTTTGTGAGGTGTGGGGTGTGAAAGCAGTGTGGATGTGGGGGCTCCTGCCCTGTGCTTCAGCACTGCCACCTGCTAGCTCTGGTCATGCTCAGTGTGGGATCTGGGGGAGTTTCATTGTGCCCTCCTCCAAAGCCCATTCTGATTACATCTCCAAAGGATTCATCATCGCTGACAATGTTATGCTAATTTGCAGTCATCATGGTTAGTTTCTTGCGTCTCTGATTTCCAGTCCTGGAGAGACAGCAAGGTGTTGTTTAACTCCAGAGCACTTTTATCCAGATGGAGATCTGCACGCAGGGTGGAACTGCTGGTTCCCACCCCGATGATTGCAGCAGTGTTAAGTTGTGGAGGGGTGCTGGCTTTGTGAGGTCTCAGGGCTCTGAGTTCCTGCAGATGGAGCCTTGGGAGCATCTGTACAGAGGGCAGCAAGTTTCCTTAGCAAGCAAAACCCACCTGTGTGTGTAATAACTACAGAGAACTGTAGAGGAGAAGGGCAAGGGGTGCCTGTAAGTGGGGGCTGCAGGCAGAGCAGTGAGGGCTGTGTGCTGGCAGGGGGCTGTGCACAGCCCTGCAGGGTTCACTCTGCCTGCAGGTGGCTGTGCTCCTACCTAACACCATGACAGATAAGGTATATAAATTAAAGAAGTGCTTATGCAGAAGTTTGCTTTGTATCCTGGCTGTTTCAGAAGGTGGCTCTGCAGTTAAATTGCTGTCCCTGGTAGGGGGTGATCACCTGGCTGGGTGGGAGGTGCAAGAAAGTGAACATTGGTGAGTCTGTCTGGAAGAACTGGAGTATGGAATGCTAACCCTGAATCTGTTTGTGGTTGCAGTAAACTACATCCTTACAGGATCCATTAGGGATGTCTTTCTTAGCCTGCAAATGTCTCTGGGCACGGTGAAAACGTAGTGGCATCTTCAGCTCCTGGCAGCTTTCCTGGTGAACTGCTGTGCCCAAGGCAGTGAATTCATCAAGCAGAAACCTTGGAAAAAGCCATGATCCCGAGGCAGCACCACAGAGCAAGGACTGACACAGGGACTGTTCTCTGGCCGTGGTGATGTGAGATTTGGGCTTGTGCTTAATGGTGGGGGCGAGATGCTTGTGGTTGGGGCAGCCCCTCCAGCTGGGCTGCTGCTGGTGAGCAGTGTCTGCATTGGGCTGCCTCACTTCTCCAGTTGAGTTTCCAAGTTTTCTCGTCACAGCACAGATTTTCAGGAGTTTTCTCTTTCTGCAGATACACCAATGCAGAACCCCTCTATTGTAGGTGAAGACTGAGCCCCTCTGAGCATATCTCAGAGTCTTTTGTTGTTTTTCTTCCTGAATCACAATATGCAAATGTGAGTTCTGGTGGTGAACTTAAGCTTCATGGTGTGATGGTGGTAAAAGAAGCAGGGGAAGAATATGCTTGAAGTGAGACGTTTCCTGAGGCGGCCTTCCCGTGGGGGCAGCCATATTTTATCTGTTGTTTCCTCTAAAGCTGCACGTAATTACTATGAAGGATTTGTAAACTGCCAGCTTGTAATCTCAGCTGAAGCCTTCTGTGTGGTGCGTGTAGCTGTGATCTTGTCTCTACCTGGAGACTTGTCCCATCTTCTTCCCTCGTTTGCCTTACTGGTATGGATGTAAGGGCGGGCTGGGTGCTGACCTGCAGCTCTGCTCAGTGATCTGGTTTTGCTGTCTTTATTCTCTCCTGGCAGGTGTCACAGCCTGGCTGAACGGAGCTGACCAGCAGTGGATTTGTGGTGTCTCATAGAGAACCACTGACGTTGGGGAGCAGCTCAGAGATTTGAGATGTTCTGTTTCATTTCTCTTCTTCCGCTTTGCAGGAAGTCTGTGAAGTCCCGAAGCCGGAGCCCGGGATATTCAAGACACTCATCATCTCACAGCAAAAAGCAGAGGTCTGGGTCACGCAGTCGCCATTCCAGTATATCACCCACGAGGCTGCCCCTGAACTCCAGTCTGGGGGCAGAGCTCAGCAGGAAGAAGAAGGAACGGGCGGCGGCGGCAGCAGCGGCTGCGAAGGTGGACGGGAAGGAGGCGAAGGGCTCCCCTGTTTTCCTGTCGAAAAAGGAGAACAGCTTGGCTGAACTTAAGGAGTCTGGAACAGAATCTAAAAAGGTCATCAAAACTGTTAGATCTGAAAAATCATCTTCAGATACGGAATTAGTTAATTTACTGTGTTCAAATGCAGAGGCTAAAGCACCTGCAGAGACAACAAAAGCCAAGGCAGAGGAGAACTCAGAAAGGAAACACCCTGTTCCAGTCAGAGATTCAAAACAGCCGGGAACAAAAGACTCGAAGCCTGTAGCAGTGACAGAGGACCTTCGATCTCCAAAGGAGACAGACACAGCAGAGAAGGAGATTCCACCCCCTCTGCCCTCGATAAAGTCACCTCCTCCACCTCTGCCGACCACCACGCCGCCGCCTCCGACTCCACCGCTGCCACCTTTGCCTCCATCACCTGCTGTTCCGCCTTTGCCTCCATCCCAACAGACTCCTGTTCAGGTCCCTCCTTCAGTCCCAACGTCTTTGTCATCTTCTTCCCACCCAAGGACGTCTACTTTATCCTCTCAGGTGAACTCCCAGTCCTCTGTCCAAGTCGCTACAAAAACACAAGCGTCTGTGACGGCTGCTATCCCACACCTGAAAACGTCAACGTTGCCTCCGCTTCCGCTCCCCCCTATTTTAGTTGGGGAAGATGACTTGGATAGGTAAGGTCGCACAGAGGGTCCTGTTTGCATTTAGAGGCACAGAGTTCCTAGCAGGCAGGTTCTGGTGGCTGGTTTGGCAGTTGCTGGCTTTTCCTGCAGAGTGCTTTGAAGACTGTCCTGTTGCATGGGCACTCCTGGCTTTGGCTTGTCAGCTCATTTTGGAGACTGCTGTCATCCTGTGTGGTTACATGTGTAACTATACACCTGTTACAAGCTATCTCAATGAGGAAGAGAGGGTTGGCTGCTCTTGATGCTAGCTGGTAAAAGTTTCACATTGCTTTGGTTTTATTTATCGTAGTAATAATGAAGGATCCGGAGCTGAGGACCCCTTTGTGTTACAGCCATTTGCACAAAATGCTTTTTCATTTAATGTGCCCAAAACCTGTACTTCAGTAACAGAAAAGACCTTTAATTCCAGCACAGGAATATGGGTTAGAGCTAGTTCTGGTCCACATTCATGGACAGTGCAGGCTGTGCCCACACGATGAAAGGCATTGGCTCAGCTTAAGTTTTGATTACTTAAGCAATAGAGTAATATATTAATCATTTAAAAAGTAGGCGTTGTTTGTTTGAAAATGGAGGAGTAAAGCTGCACCAGCTTCAACTTTTTCATCTAAATGTGTCCAGAGCTGACCTCAGGAGGTGAGCAGACGTTGAGCTGTGGCTGTAACGTTTGCAGCTGTAACTGATGCCCGTCCCCCTCCTACATGCCATGTGCCCTCTGTCCTTATTGCACCCTGCATGTGTAGTGGCACTGCAGTGTGAGCTTGAAGTGGAAGGAAACCCTTTCTCCTATCACTTCTAATCAGAACATGCAGACTTAATCCTGTCCTGTAAGTGTGTATCTTGCTGCTCTGGATTTTGGCTGGCAGTAGCTTCTAATATGAACTTGTCTGAAGAAACTTGCTCTGGTTTTTGTTTTTTTTTGGGTTGTGTGTTGTTTTTTCTTTTGGGGGGGGGGGGGGGTGACGCTTTTTGTTTTTTTTCTTTTATAGCTGTTTCCATCAGATCACCACTGACAGTGGGTATGCTCAGCCTGTAGTTCCTAGCCACTGTATCTCTCCTGTCGTTGCTGAAGATGTGCTGGGGATCTCATTTGTGTTAGTGCAGTGTCTTTCTCTGACATTGCAGGATAGTTACGATTAACCTGGGGTGTAAGTGAACACACTGTGTTACATTTCTGGTTCATTTAGAGGATTTTCATGGGTTGTCCTGCTGTCAGTGTAAACGAGGCTGATGCTGTCCCTGCCATCAATGTAGAAGTTAGACCTGGGCACGTTCGTGTTATCCTTCCTCAGCTGTTTAGTGTTGCTCAGCAGATATCTATTGAGTTTACACGTGCATGGGATGAGCTGTACCTTTTAAAAGACAGCAGATTTTTCCAGCTCTGGTGCTGTGTTCTCCCAGCTCCAAACACAGACATTGTTCTGCAGGTACTGCGTGTTTTATTTTCAGCCACTCACATCTACAGCTCTCCTTCCTACCCAGGGGTAGTGTAGCTCTGGAAAGGCTGTTACTGTGAACTTGGGAGCATGGACAGTGTGCCACTGTTAAACAGTGAGTGGATGCAGTAACTTTTTCCCCATGGGAGGATGGGGATTCCCATGGTAGCTGCATGTGGCACTTGCTGTCATAGAAGCTCACATGTAATCACTGACTTTGTACTCAGGATCAGATCTTACTGATAGACTGCTGTTCATGTGTACTCAGCCTGGGAGAACACTAGGCTGTGCTAAGTGGGAACAGGCTTTGGAGTGTCTGGTGCAGGTGCACCTCTTTGGCTCAGAAACTCTTCAACCTTCCCTGCTGCTTGCCAAGCTCCCAGGAACAATCTGCCAGTGTGGGGTTCCCCAGCAGCTGAGGTGTGCTGTGGGTTGCTCCCACTTGCAGGAAGCATCGCAGCAGGGGGAAAGCAGCCCTGGTCAAAACTGAGCAGTGTAAATGTCACATGTTTGATATTGCAGTGAAAAATCCATCTGCTTGCGTAGGTTTTTTGGGAACATCTGGCTGCCTTCACAGTGCTAATGTAGTTAAAAATACGGCCTGATTGTGTTCTTGCTGTTCTGGAGCGTGGAAGACAGGAGGGAGTGTCTGGGTGTCTGTGTCAGGAGGCTGGCATTCGTGCTTTATCTTCTAGAGCTGCCCAAGCATAAGGATGTGTCTGGCTTCCTCCCTCTAAAGAAGTCCTGGTGAGAAGTCCAAATGTTCTGGTGGTAATTAAAGCCATAGTGACCAGCTAATGGTGCTAATAGGAGGTAACGAAGCAGCTGTAAAGTGCTGAAAGGTTGCAGTGTCCATGAGGGTGTGCTGGCTGTTGGGCAGAGGGAGAGAAGTGAAGTTTGGGTGTCCGTGCGTGGCTCTGCCAGCACTCCTGTGCCTTTCCCAAGGAAGTCTTCTGAAGAAATCTGATGTGCATCTGGGGAAAAGGCTGCAGCTTTTCTTTTTGGTCAGGGTCAGAGGGCGCAAGCAGCGTATGCTAAAAGTTATTTATATAGTACCCAGAGCAAATGGAGTGCTGAGTAGAAGTGGATTAAGCATGAAGCCAGATAGCTGCTTGTTTGTAAGAGCTTATGGTGTGTAAGAACTGAGCGTCAGTTCAGTGTTGCAAATACACGTATGAAATCAGTGAAGAAAGCTCTGTTTGAACACTGCTCTTCTCCTGACTTCCCAGGGCTGCTCTGAAGGAGCTTCTCAGCTTTGCCATGACTCCTGCTTTGGAGCAGTGCCCTGCCAGTGCCATCCCACACGCTGAGGCTCCTGGGTAGTGGGGACTGAGGGCCAGGGCACGCAGCTCTCCTGCTGTTTCCAGGACATGTACTGCCTGTAGCAGCACTCACAGTGAAGGTTTTCCTCTGAAGATGTGAGCGAGTGCCTCGTTCAGCTCTGCAGCTGAGCAGTGGCTTCAGTAGCAGCAGGATTAGGTTACTCCCCATTCTTTCTCAGATGTCAGTGCCTGGGCGGTATCTTGCTTTGTCTTGCTTGCATCTTACCTATACTTCACAAGAGATTTTTAAGGTGAATTTGGCAGCGTCTGCTAGGAAAATCAGAAATACGACCTGCTTCCAGATGCTGATTGATGTGGACATCTCGGTGCTGAGGAGTGTCAGACCTGGTGCTGACACACAGTGAGGCTCCTGCTGGCTGCCCAGACAACGAGCCCTGGAATTGTTTGTACTGCTTCCTTTTTCTGTGCTGGGATTTACATACAGGAGAACTCTTGACTGCTCAGACCTAGGAATTCTTCCTGCCACAAGCAAACATGAGAGAGAAGTTAGGCTGTGCTATTGAGACTCCTGCCGAGCTTCAGAATTATTACTATTTTAATTAATCCATGGATGGCATCAGATCTCTCAGTAATACGCACAAGTTAGGGCTCTGTTTCAGTCCTTGTTAAGAAGTGGAGTGACTTTCATAGAGGGGTTTAGTTCCAGTTGTTTGTGCAGCTTGAGGAAGTGCTGGTTGCAGAGAGCTGTGTTTTATCTGAAGGTGGTGCGTCCAAATGTAATGCTTTTCTTTCCTGACTTCTTACTGTAAAATGTAAGACTGTTTTCTGATTTTTACACTTTGCTATGCTAATTTTGGCACTTAGGCTCCTAAGTTTATGCTCTCAAATATAGAGGGCTTGTTGTCCTACCGTAGGATTTTTGTTTGCTTGTTACCTCTGAAGTCTGATTTGTGTTGTATCAACTTTTCGGAGTTTAGTCCAAAAGAGATTCTTCCTCCAAAACCTGTGAAGAAAGATAGAGAGCAGAGACCACGACACTTACTCACGGACCTCCCGCTCCCTCCAGAGCTCCCTGGAGGGGATCCATCTCCTCCTGACTCCCCGGAACCAAAGGCAGCCACACCACCTCAGCAACCCTTCAAAAAGAGACCAAAGTAAGGCTGACTTTCTTTCTTCAGCTTTTCCAAGTTGTTGGGTTTTCTGTTTCTTTGCACTGATGTCAGTCTAGGTTTCGAAAGCCTTAAGGTAGCACTGTGGCCTGTGCTGAAAGTCCAAAGGAGCTGATGGCATGCACTGTGCTCTGTGTGAAGATGGTGCTCTTGAAAGTGCAGTTGCTTCTGAAATTGAATCTGGCAGCTGCTTTGCCAGCTCTCCCCACTGCTTGCAGGATGGAAGGAGCACTTTACGTGCACTTAAATCTTCAGCTAGTTCTGTGTTATTGCAGTTCTTCTGTCCTCAGACTGGTGGGTGCTGTCTCCATTGAGAGAAAAGCAAAGTGGAAAGTTTGTGTTTCTGATTTTGTACCTTATCTTCTTTCTTGTGGGTGGTTTTGTATTTGGACGGCTCGCAGTTGGAGGTTTCTTGCCATCTCTTCTACAGTTAATAGCACTCAGTGTGGTGAGAGGATGAGGTGGTGTATTTCATGCACCACATGGAGGCAGCGGTTCAGGCTGTGTATTGAGGCTGACAGACTGTTGTCTTTCGCCCTGATCCTTCGAGTGGTAGGGACTGGTGGAGTGTGTCACCTTCTGATATTCAGCCACATCTACCCTGGAAGCCCTCTATCTTTTGATCTAACTGTAGCCTCTACTCATCAGGAAGTTTCTTTGGTGTATCCCAGCAGAAAGCCCTCGTTGCTTCCAGAAGGAGGCAGTTCAGAGTAGAAGAATACAGAATAAGAGAACTGAAGTGCATAATGAGGTCTCTGTAGATATCTGTGCATGAGTGTGAAGACAACTTCTGCATTTGTTTTTTAGGGTACAGCCTAAAACAGTGGAATGGAGGAGTGTGAGGGGTTGTGGGTGAGGTGGAGCCCCTGGGTGTCTAACAGTCCCCTCTTGCTTCTTCCAGAATCTGTTGTCCTCGCTATGGGGAAAGGAGACAGACAGAAAGCGACTGGGGGAAGCGTTGTGTGGACAAGTTCGATATCATTGGGATTATTGGAGAAGGGACATATGGGCAGGTGTACAAAGCCAAGGACAAGGATACAGGTAAATGTGCCACGTGGCTTCAGGTTGACCCCGCTTCTCCAAGGCCTTATTACCATGGGTATGTGTGGAACACTTCAGTGGTGGTGGGAATGCTGAATACCTGTAGAACTTGAAGTGGCTCCAGAGCTGGAATGGGTTATTTGCACTGAGTGTTTTCAAAAGGGGCAAAAGAATAGAGGCTGTGCTGTTAAGTGAGCATCCAGCTGCACTCTGTGCTCGTGAAGCTGTGTGCCCTGTGCACACAACTTGGATGGCTGTATCAGTCAAAACCATGACAGCCACGGGTGCTAACGGAGGCCCTGCTCTTTAAAACGTGCCCTTGTTGAGTTTTATTGTAGCAGAGCTCGTAAAAAGGAGCTGTGTCTGGGGTAATTTCAGTTCACCTGTCTGGCTTTTCCACTGAGACAAACTAGGAGGAGCTCCGGTGTCATCTGTCTCAAGTTGCTGGCGTGGTGACTTGTATCAGAGCAGTGTTAACACAAAATAGAGTGGTAACTGAGGCAGCTCTTCTGTTTCTTAGTGGATGCTGACTGCGTCCGTAGCTCTGTCCTGCTGGGAACACACAGAGTTATCAGCAGGGATGCATGCAGCAGCTCTGACGTTGGCTCGTTCTGGCAGGTGAACTGGTAGCTCTGAAGAAGGTGCGACTGGACAATGAGAAGGAAGGCTTCCCCATCACAGCCATCCGTGAGATCAAAATCCTGCGGCAGCTGATCCATCGCAGTGTTGTTAACATGAAGGAAATCGTCACGGACAAACAAGATGCACTGGATTTCAAAAAGGACAAAGGTATTTGCTGTAGGGTGTGGTTTCAATTAGCCAAAAAGGTGATGCAACTTCGTTTGTGAATGTAAAACTAAAAATGCGTGTGTGTGTGTGAGTGGATTCGTTGTTGTGTTTCTCCTTGATGTATGATTCAAGCATGTTTAGCATCTGGATTTGACCTCCCAGTGAAGGGTAGATGCTGGTTAATATGAATCCTCACAATGCAGAGGTAGATGCAGGTTTACAAGGGCACATTGCATTTCTTCCTGTAGAGTCAGAAAAGCAGTTGCAGTGAGAAGCATATATAGGGTGCATAGTAAACCCTGTGTGCATTGGGAAGGAGCACTAACAGAATATGTTGACTAGCACGCAGACATGTTTCAGCAGATTGTTCTTTCATTCCTCTTTTTCCCTAATCTCTCATCTTAATGCTTCCTTTCTGTGTTGTACCAGGTGCCTTTTACCTTGTATTTGAGTACATGGACCATGACCTAATGGGGCTGCTAGAATCTGGCTTGGTACATTTCTCAGAGGACCATATCAAGTCTTTCATGAAACAGTTAATGGAAGGTCTGGATTACTGTCACAAAAAGAATTTCCTTCATCGAGATATCAAGTGCTCCAACATCCTATTGAACAACAGGTAACCTGGCAGTGATGTCGTTCTGTTCTGGCTCTGTCCCCTGGGCTCAGCTGATAAGCGCTCAGTTGTTGTCTTCACCTGGAGTCAAGCTTGGTGGTAGGAGCTGTCTGTACACCAGTCTGCTGTGTTTTCACCAGTGGTATGACAGATAAAATTAAGTGAGGGGTTTCCTGGGTGCTGCTGTTGTCAGGAGCTGTGTTCCCAGGCACAAAGGGTGAGCAGCCCTGACTGCCTCCTGTGGAACGTGCTGGTGGTAGCAGTCTGTCCACACGAGACTCTCTGCTGGCTTTTGTGTTAGCTTAAATTAAATGGATCTCTTTGTGCCCTTCGTCTCCATGGCATTTTGGCAAAAATACTGTTTATTGGAAGTGCTTGTGTGCAGGGAAACCATTGAGGGTTAAGGTCGAAAGCAGCAACTCTCTGTGAGTTCTGTGTCTTGCTTAGATAGCAGTGTTTGGCACTAACAGGGTTCACCACAGGAAGCTTTATTAATTTCTGTTGATTTTCAAGGTGTTATCTGGACAACCCTAAGAAAAGCTTGTGAGAGTAACACTGCACATAGCTGCGCCCACATGTCTGGTTCTTCTTCTGAAAGGGTTTGTCTGGGAAGTTGTTCTATCAGGATGACTTTGTGACAGAGATGAGACTGAAGCATTGCAGTTCATTTCTTTGAAGCACTACATAGGATCTGAATAACTAAGCCAAAAGTCACTGCTGCTCAGTTAGGGCTTTCTGTTGCACTGGGGGGGGGTTCTTTACCTTTTTCTGCTTGCAGAATACGAGCCCAGCTGCAGTTCAAATGGGTGATTGTTTTTGTCTTTCAGTGGGCAAATCAAACTTGCAGATTTTGGACTTGCCCGACTCTACAGCTCGGAGGAGAGGTGAGGCACGGGGGGGGTGGGATCAGTAATTACTCACTGTAGGGCTTTTGTGGCTCTTGGTGCCAATTCTCATTTGTGTGTTGTCTTCCAGCCGTCCATACACAAATAAAGTCATTACGTTATGGTATCGACCTCCAGAATTGCTGCTAGGTGAGGAGCGTTACACGCCGGCCATAGATGTGTGGAGCTGTGGGTAAGTGCCTGGCTTACATCTCCTGTCATGGCTGGGCTGGGAACCTCGTGCACGTGGAGTAGCTACAAGGGGAGGTAGTTTTGACTTGTGCTGGTCTCTGAAACTGTCTCTGTTCCAGCTGGGCAGAGCGTTGTTAAAGAGCATTTAAAGCTATTCCTATACTGTAAGTCAGCAGTGGCTGTCACCTAGCTGAAGCTAAGCTCCTGGAATAAGATTTATTTTTTGTATTGGCATGGAAGTCAATGTAAAAGGGAAGATAAAAGTGTCTGTATCCCTCTTTGAAAACAGAACCAGCTGACCTTTGCTGCTGTGCCTTTAAATCAGTAGAGGTGACAAACCTCTACTAGGGCTTACTACACAAACAACGAAGATGTGAAAGTCAGACTCTCCCAATTACTTCTGGAAATTCTGGCTGTGAAGTCCAGTCGCTATTCAGTGTCCTCTGCCAAATGAGAGGGGTTAGCCCAGCTCCAGCAGACAGGTGTCTGTATCAGTCTGCAGCTATCTTTGGCACTGCTTGTCATTCCTGCCAGAAGGCCTGGGGGTAGATGTTAAGGACTGGCTGAGTCAGAGCTGTCCCCTGTCTCACTCTGTCCCTTACAGCTGCACAAATGTATGCATGCATACGGTGTGTGTGCGTGCAGGGCTGTATGCTGTGCTTGGCAGTGACCAGCAGCATGCTGCTGACAGCTGATATCCTCCAAATTTTGACAGTTAAGTTGGGAAGATAAGTGGGCTGAATCTGGAAGAAAACGAGATGCCTGCTTGTTTTTCTTATTGTGATGTTAACACGTCCTACTTTCCCTGCAAAGAGTTAAAGTGTGAAGCCTGTGACACGTTAACCAGACTAGTGAGTGTTATTTCCCAGCTGCGTGGAACTGGTGACTGTACACATAGGTTAGTTTGTCAGTTCTCAACTACAAGCCCTGATGCAAATAACTCTCCTTGGGCAGACCTGCTTCCAAACAGAAATGCTGCAGTGTTCAAACGATCATCCCAAGGGTTTTCTGTCGTGACCTCTTGCTTTTCCTCTTTCCAGCTGTATCCTCGGGGAACTGTTTACAAAGAAGCCTATTTTTCAAGCCAATCTGGAACTGGCTCAGCTTGAATTAATCAGGTAAAGCATTGCACATGCATGCCTATGAGAAAGAGGTACTGCAGTAACTGCTCGTGCACATAGTTGCTGTATTATAAAAGCCCTTTTTCTCTAATGTGCCTGCAAAATAGGACCAGTAAATGACTGTAGCTGCACACGTGAGTAGTTGGGCATCTAGGTGTCCATGCCTGTCACTGAAATGTGAGGCTGCTAACGTGTGCACCTTCTGTAAATTTTTTAGCTAGTTGAGTGCAGAAATCACGACCTAAAATTACATCACACACTGAAAATTCAGTTTGATGGGTAGCGTATAAGTTCAGCTGAGTGTTTCTCCTCTTCCTGTTAACACCTTTTTAACCCGAGGTTTATCCAGTCTTTAATAAAGCATCCTAGGCTCCTGCTACTCCAAGTTGCTTAGAGAGGAAATGCCTTTCCTTGAGCCTGTGACTCTTCTCACTGTTTCACCTGCTGATCTTACTCTGTTTTTCTGGTTCTCAGCCGGCTCTGTGGGAGCCCCTGTCCAGCAGTGTGGCCCGATGTCATCAAGTTGCCCTACTTCAACACTATGAAACCGAAGAAGCAATACCGAAGGCGCCTGCGTGAGGAGTTCTCCTTGTGAGTTTCCATAGCAGAGAGGACGAGCAGCTGCATGGGGGTTGTGGCCTTCTGCTGCATTGTGTGACAGATCTGTCCTTTGGCTCTAGTCTGCCTGGCAGGATGAAGCAATGCTTCCCATCCTTACCTTCTGCCCTCAGGCAGCCCCCACCGTGGGGGCTTCTCCCATTTGTGGAAGGCTGGAGTGGTCTCACTGTGCATTATCTCATCTGCCCAAGCTGCCTCCCAGAGGGATTCCCTGCCTCTGCACACACGGGATGCTCCCAGTGAGGGTCTTGCCTTGTCACTCTGCACCTGGAGAGCTCACTTGACAGTGTGGCATTCTCACGGTGCTGAGGCTGTCTCACTTCAGAGATGTGCTCTCTGGGGGGAGAACATAATTGTGTGATTATCTTGTGAGATTCGTAGCAAAGTTGCTCTTCGTAAATGAGGAAAAATTAGGCTAAAAATATTGCATCTCTGTTGCTTGTTCTGCTGATGTCTTAGGGCCATGCATCACTTAGATATTGCTGCAGTCTGAATTCATTACTCGAGGCAGCCCTCTGAAAGCCAGATACACTCCTCTGTTCAGAACAGCCTCTTAACTCAGCCTTATTTTCAACTCTCTGCACAGCATTCCTTCGTCTGCTCTCGACCTGCTGGACCACATGCTGACGCTGGACCCTGGCAAGCGCTGCACAGCAGAGCAGGCCCTGCAGAGTGACTTCCTCAAGGATGTTGACCTCAGCAAAATGGCACCTCCAGAGTAAGTTCCAGCTGGCATCCTTCGCTGCGGTGGGCTCTGCTAATGAACTTCAGGAAGGAGCCACTGGCTCCTTGGTTGGAATGAAATTATGATTTCTGGATTTGGTCCTCAACTCAGCCCCTGGGTTGCTCAGATGGCTCAGCAAATTGCTCTTGTGCTGTTGTTTGTTGATGTTTTATTTATTTTTCTTTCATAAAGCTCAGCTTAATGATTGTAAGGTGCTCCAAAACTGTTGCAAGATATGAGAATGGCATGCAGCAGATCCCTGTCGTCTGTGCCGTGGAGGGTGGGCCAGCCTTGTTGGTGCTGCTGCTCGTTAATTGGCTAGAAGAGCACAGTGCTGCTCCAGAGCCACTATTTGCAGCTCTTTTCTCCCATCTCAGTCAGGCACACTATAAAACTCTGCTCTAGCTTATTTGCATGCGAGTACAGCAGTAGCTTTTGAGATTCCCATTTCCTTCAGGGTTATTAAAGGCAGCTGCTGTCTTCAAGCCACCATGCTCACAAAGCTGAGTGTACGTTTGCTTGGGGGTGGGAAGGTGTGTATGGTAGCTAACCCAGTCTGTTCAGGAGTGAGACTCCAGTGCAGATTTCATGCTTCACATGCAGTTGAGCTGCTTTCCCTGGCATTGTAGCATTCACCCCTCCTGGGCTGAGTAGCATGGCTGCATTGAATATGGCTGCACTTCTCTTACAGCACTAATAATTTTCTGCTGTCTTCAAATCTTTTTTTGGTGCTGTGTTTTGGTGGTGGTGGTGGTGTTTATTTACCTGCCAAGTCTTGTTCTCTTCCAGCCTTCCCCACTGGCAGGATTGCCATGAGCTGTGGAGCAAGAAACGACGACGGCAGCGGCAGAGTGGGATTGCAGTGGAAGAGCCACCGTTATCAAAAGTTTCTCGGAAAGAAACTACCTCTGTTACAAGCACAGACACTGTCAAAAACAACAGCAGTCCTGTGCACACACAGCCTGCCCAGCTCAAAACAGAGGCTGGTGCTGGAGATGCAGTAGGTCAGTGCCTTGGTTGGCCTGGAAAAGGCTCCTCTTATGTTCCCTTCCTGCTGTCTCCAGTCTGTAACGGGTGTGGGGTGCTCACATCTCTCTTCCAAGGCAGTCTGATTCTTTGACCTCTAATTCTACAGGAAGGGCATTCCAGAATCTTTTTTTCTGTTGGCTCCAGAGCATTCTGTCTGGTCTTCAGAAGTTACATTATTGGTTCACATGCGTGCTTTCTCAGAGAATAATTTGAGGAATCCCTGGACCTCTTTGACCAGTGAGGTAGCAGATAGCAGAGTGGTGGGAACAGCCACCTTAACAATGTGCAAATGAGCTGACATTTGATCCTATTGATAAATATATAACGATGAGGAGGAAGGACCAGTGACCAATGGGCAAAAGCAGATATTACTGCACCTTGTTCCTTACTGAAGAAATAGTTGATCACAAAGACTTGCTTGTGCGCTGCTGCCAAAACCACATTCAACCTTCTGGTGTCCCAAAAATAGTTGGAGGGGAGGTATTTTGATTCTTGGGAATGTGGAGATATCTGAAGCTCCCCAGACCGTGCTGATTGTTCTCTAGAAGCCGTGCACAATACCACATAGGGCTGAAGATTCCTTTGTGTCAAATGTTCTGCAGACGAGTAGCAAAGAAGACAGTTCTTGCTCCAGGGAATGTGCAGTCCATGTGTTCAGTGAAACATGGCAGATGGACAAAAGGCACTGGTTGGATTAACAAACAGAGGAATGGTATTAGTTGCCTACCAGTAAGGGGGGCTTAATTTGAAGCTTCTAAAACCAAAGCTGTGCACTTCATTTGTTAAGGAGTTTGACTTGTAAGGTCAGTGTGAAGGGACATCCTTGTCACCCAGGAGGCCCTGGTCCAGCGTGGTGCAGAGAGGAGAGATAACACCATTTAAGAACTGTGTGTTAGGCTCTCCTGGCTGCTTCAAGGTCAGGACAGAGCCTTCTGATCCCAGGCCAGCTTTTAGAGTGGAATTGCTTTCTGCGTGGCCTATTTTTTTGCTGCCCTAGTGGAACACACCCTTCTTCCATCCCAGGCTGCCTCTGTCCTGGGAAATGTGCTTTCTAGTGCAGGAGGAAGAGCTGCTCTGATTACTGCAAGATGGGCTGAAGGCTTTCAGTCATGTCCCCTGACTGGTGTAGCTGCTCAGCAGTGCGATTCCTGGGCTGCCCTCTGTTTGTTAGGGGAAGGTTTGGTTTGGCTGAGCAGGTTTGAACAGGCAGCTGAGTGTGGCTCTGTCGGTAGCAGACTGGAGGGGCAGTGACAAAGCTTCCCTCTGCTGTTAGCAGAGCAGTACTGAACTGCAGCCTCGGGTGAGTGCAGTGTGTGAGCAGTACCACGGGGTGCTGCTGCAGTGCTGTTCAGATCTGATTGCGGGCTGGAGGGGGCAAAACTGATGGTGGAAAGCTGAGCAAAACTGTCTTGGAATCCTTCCGCAGCCTGCGTGCCTTCCCCGGGCCCGTGGAGGAGAGAGATTTGTTGGCATGTGGAGTGTCACGGTTACAAACTGATCCGATGCAGCGTTCTCTGACCTTTCTGTGGTGTTTCTTGTGTTTCCAGCAGGCCTTGGAGAAATCACCCAGCAGCTGAATCAGAGCGAACTGGCTGTTTTACTGAACTTGCTGCAGAGCCAGACTGATCTGAGTGTCCCACAGATGGCCCAGCTGTTAAACGTACACTCTAACCCAGAGATGCAGCAACAGCTGGAGGCTCTCAACCAGTCCATCAACGCTCTGACAGAAGCCACAACTCAGCAGCAGGAGTCTCAGGCAGCAGCAGCAGCAGAGGAAGCCATAGAAGAGCCACCCACGGAGGCCCAGCCACAGGAGGAGCAGGTGACTCCAGAAGCAGCCGGTGCTCAGGGAGACATGCAGAACGTGCTGGCCGTTCTGCTCAGTCAGCTGATGAAGAGCCAGGAGCCTGTCATAACCCTGGAGGAGAGCAACGGGGAGAAGAGCAGCGAGCAGCGGGGGCTGAGGAAAACCCCTACAATGCATCAGGAGGAAAGTACAGGTAAATAACCGTGAGCACTGCTCGTGCTTCTTGAACGCTGTTCTCCTGCTTGGAAAAGTCAAGCTCCCATGCCAAGTGCCTCTGGTCCTGCTGTGAGCAGGAGGAGCAGAGACATCTGGGGGTCGTGTCAGGGGGAGGCTGGTGAAGTGGGGCATGGGGTGAGGATGGGAGGAAGGAAGCACTAAGTGCTGGAACCTGGTCAGGGTTTTCCTACCCAGGTAGGTTTCTTGCACAGCTATGCAGATTTCTCTCTCTTAACTCGTCCCAAATATTTTTTCCACCATTTCCTGCTTTCTCAAGTGTGGGGGGGGAAATACAAAAAGTAGTAAAGAATGTGAGAACTGAAATATCAGAGAGCCCTGCAAGGGAGGGATAGCAGCTGTTAGGTGCACCTGGTGCTGTGCAGAGCGTGAGCACCGAAGCTGTGCAGCTTTGGAAGCTGAGCACTTGTTGAGAGAATTAGAGGCATGCCTAAAGAGAGACCTGCCCAAAAGCACCAGCAAGCTCGTGGATTACCTTTCCAGAGGTGAGTGTAAATGTCTCCATGTCTTTTTATTTTTTTTCCCTGTTAATTTTTTTGGATTATTAGCAACATCCTGTGACGACCTCACCAAATTCTAGAAGCGCCTCCTGAGTATGTCTCAGACTCTCCTGGGAGCCTCTTTTGGCCCGATACACAACTCCTCTGCAATGTAGCTGAACGTGCTGTGTTCTCGTGCCTTCAACACCCGCCCACCACGAGCCAGTTGTGATTGTGCTTTTTTTTTTTTTCCTTTTTTTTTTTTTTTGCCCTAGTACTGGAATATAATTAGGTTATTGTAGAGCAGATTCGATGAAATAACGTTGTTCTCTGTTTATAATTATTTTAAATGCTGCGCTGTCCCCAGATCAGCTTGGCTTTAAAATTACCTGAAGATTGTTTTCTGGATTTAAATACAATCTAGTTTTAAAGTGGACTGATGGATACGGGTGGAGGGGGTGGTCCTGGAAGACTACTGGTTTTCACAATAAAGTTTGACCTTTTTAATAACCACTTTTGCACATGATTTGAGGATCTGATTCGAAGCAGTAATGACCTTATCGCCACGTGGCCAATGCTTTTGTTGGTGGGTGAGACCAAACCAGTGCAGTGGTGTTGCTCCGTGGGTCAGGGCTGCTTTTGTGAGCGTGGTCAGTGTGTGAGGTGTCACCCGTGGCCACGGCACTGCCTCAGCTCCGCTCTCAGCTTTTTGCACCATAACCAGGCTGCTTTGTTCTTCCCGCAGGGCTGAGCTGGTGGGGATGCCCTGCGAGGGCTGCTCTCGTTCTGATAGGAGGGGTCCTCTAGAAATAGGAGTTCTCGTGGCTTCAGGTCTGACGCGGGAGGGCAGAGCTGGGGGCTGCTCCGCGCTGGCAGCAGTCGGAACACCGCAGGGAGCTGTGGGTTGAGATTTTTGGACTCGAGTACTTTAAAAAGGTCACGAAACCCTCAAAAATCCCCACGAGCAGAGAGGAGGGGACGACGCAGCGTGGCTGGGAGCTCAGCTGCTGCCAGGCAGAGCAGCACCGCCGTCCCTCTGCTTTCCAGGAACGCCGCTCCGTGCGGCTCTGCATCTGCCTGCCTCCCCGCGTTAGCCTTTGATCCGGGAGCAGGAATTCCCTCCGCGGGTGCCCATGTGTTAGGACAGCTGTTGCTGAGCGCGGGGGGACCGGGGTGAGCGCGGGGAGAAGGGGACGGAAGGCGAGCAGCGCTCTCACAACCAGTGCCAGCTCTTTAGGTTTTTCTCCGCCTCTTTCCCGGCGCTTCCTGGAGGGCGGCTGCTCTCGGCAGCCTGGTTGCTTTTTCGTTTTACTTGGTAGAAATGTATTGCTGTCTGCTCGCGTGCTTGTTTAAGACGTTGTTTAAAAGGAGTAACCCTTCCACAGCATGTCCTCCTCGCGTTCTCCCACCAGAGAAGAGACCCCCTGAGCCCCCGGGACCGCCGCCACCGCCGCCTCTCTCCGAAGCAGACCTGTCCAGCGCAGCCCCGGAGCTGAACCCGGCCGTGACCGCTGCTCTGCTGCAGCTCTTTTCCCAGCAAGAGGAGTCGCTGAGCCACGCCGAGCTGCAGCCCGCCCGCCCCGCCGACTACGGCAGGTCCCACTCGTCCAGGACTTACAGCACCGAGGGCTCTGATGGGGGATTCGGGGCCGAGGAGCTGAACTCTGGCCAGACGCTGCTGGAACCCTCTGCCCAGACTCTGGGGAAAAGCAGGACCTTTTTGGGCTCCGTGAGCCACCTCGGGGAGACGAGCAATTACCAGGGCATGGGCTCTGTCCAGTTCCCAGGGGACCAGGACCTCCGCTTCACCAGAGTCCCCGTGGCGCTGCACTCGGTCGGCCAATCCTTCAGCAAAACCGAGGGGAGCAACAACACGCTGGTACACCCGGAGGCCAAAATTCAAACCTACAACGAGCTGGGGGCAGGGACGGCCGCATCCAGCGGGGCAGGAACCGGGCACGGCTGGGGGACCCCGGCCCAGCCTGCACCCTACGGCAAGGCGTACCGCGGGCCGGGCCGCGTGGCCCCGCGCGGGGGTCGGGGCCGGGGGGTTCCTTACTGATGCTCATCCTCTCTCTGCCGTCACCTCCCTCGCTTCCGACCGATGTGATGTTGGCCAGGGCCGGGGCTCGGCCGCGCTCAGCTGCTGCAAAGCTCTCTGTTGCATCCCTCGCTCGCCCGGCGTGCCGCCCAGACCTCTGTGCTTGGTTAGCGACAATAAAACGGCGCTGAGCTTCCTGCCCTGAGCCAGCAGATGGTGGGGGGGGGGTGTATTGGAGGGGGGGGGGGGAGAGCTGTGTCAAATGGGATGAATGGAACAAACCCGCCGCGGGGGAAGGAGGAAATAAAGCGCCGAGGCGAGCGGGGCAGGAGCGTGGGGCAGGGTTCAGGTAGGGCCAGGGGGACAGCCTGGGTCCCGCAGCAAATTGGTTTTCTTCCTTTTTATTTTGTTTTGTTTTTTTAAATCCCCCCTTTAAAAGAAAAATAATAATAAATAATAGAATAAGAAATAAAACCGACGCTGTGGGTGCGGGATTACCTGGCTCAGGCTGCGATGTGGGGCTGTGTGTGTGTGTGACCCCCCCCCCAAGCTGTAGGATGTTGGCTTTGTGAAGGGTCTCTTTGGGTTTCTCTCCCACCACGAAGTTGCAGTGGGAGTTGGTTGGGTTTTTTTTTTTTTAGTATTGATTGGTTTCTTAGTCACCTTCCCCCCCAAAAATCCTTTTGTTTTGGGTTCTTATGTTTGAGAGCCAAAGCGAGCCCCTCCCCTTCACAAAAGGTGTTCTTTTGGGACTCATAACTTTTGAAAATATGGGAAGGATTGGAGTTTAAAAGGAAAAAAAATAATCAAGAAGAGTGATTTGTGTGGGGGGGGAGGGGGGCAGTGCCTGAGGCCGGGACAGCTCCAGGGTTCTCCTCTGGGCCGGGACGTCCTATGGGGCATCCCATAGGAGCCCACACCCCTCAGCTCCTCCAGTTCTGTTGCATTGGAGGAATTATTGACCACGAATTTTCTCCCTCCGCAGAACGCTGCGCTGTTGTCCATTTCAATGAGACGTAAACAAAAGAGACGAATAAAACAAAGGTACATATTTATGAGCTTTTTTTTTTCTTTTTTGCCCCCCCCCCCCCCCTCCTTTTCCTCCTCCCCGTGAAGGGCCTTTCCTACAAGAAAACATAGAGTTGTTCTTTTAATGTGAGCTGACAGTGTTCCGAAGTGCTGAGCAGATGGGGGTCCGCGGTGGAGGGCAGCGGAGCTCTCTCAGCTTTGGGAGATTTGGGTTTTTCTCGTTGGTTTCCGCTTCGGTTTTGGGGTGTGAGATGGGATGGGGGTGGGGAGCGCTGAGTGCACCGAATAAAGCGCTCACCTCTCTGGGTTTTATTTCGTATTCGGTTTTGTTTCTGTTTTAATTTCCACCCCTGTGCTGCTTTTTCTGCCGTGCACGTGGGAGGAAGGGGCTGTGCGTCACAGCAGAGCCCTTCGTGGGGGGGGGGAATGGACCCCCAGCGTTCCCCGTGGGCACTGATGACCCCTAAAGCTGTGACCCCGTGGGGCTGAGGGTCCAATTTGGGCTGCAGGGACCTGGGGGGGGAGTGGGGGCTCCTGGCCTTGAGAATGAGATGGGAGACCCCCACTTCTGTGCCTGCTGCTCACTGCCCACCCCCCCTCCAGGCCCTTCTTCTGGGGCAGAGCTCTTGGGGGGCTCCTCCCTATCCCCCCCCCCACCAGCTGACCCCACCGAGGGCACAGGGAGTGCAGGCAGCATTGCTGAGCACAGACAGGATCCCACATCATCCCAAAGCGAGGGGCCCTAACCCCCACCCCCCCCCCATCTATTTTTTTTCCCTTTTTTTTTTGTATTTTTTTTTAAGGGGCTCTGTACAAAGAAGACAAAAGGATTTTCTGATGGGGGGGGGGGATCGTGGGGGCTGTGTTGATGGATGTAAGCCGTGCTGCGGGTCCCAGGCAGTGGCTGGGGGGGGTCGGGGGGGGGGTGGGGGGAGGGGAGCTCCGCACGGCCCGAGCTCCGTTCCCACACCGAGCGCCTTTTGATTTCATTTGGTTTTATTTTTCTGTTCGGTTGTACCTTTGTCTCTGTACAGATATTTTGTAATATATTAAAAAAAACAAAACAAAACAACAACAACAACATTCGTTTTGCTCCCTCCCCCCCCCCCCCCCTTTTCCCTTTCCTTTTTGCTCTATAAAATCGGAAAGCAAAGATTGGGAATATTAAATATCCCCCGTTCCTCCCCCATAAAGGGCCCTTCTCCCCACAGCAGCGCCCGCTCTGGGATGGACCCCCACCCCTCCTCGTGCCCCCATCCCCAGCAGTGCTCTGGGGGTACACTGAGACCCCCAGGGCTGCGGGGTTCTGCCCCTCCCCCCCCCCCTAGCCCTGACTGCTGTGCTGGGGCTCAGTGGTTATTTTGGGGGGCTCGGGGTGAAGAGGAGCGGAGCCCCAGGGGGATGTGCTGACCCTGGGGGGGAATGGGGGGTGGGGGGGGTCCGCGTGCCTCCCACGCCCATCTCCTCCTCCAGCCCCTCTCCCTCTCACCCGGTTTAGCATCTCCGCCGCTGACACGTCTTAAAATACATCCGCGTGCAGATGGTGGGGGGGTGGGGGCGGCCTGGCAGCGCGCTGTGCTCTGCCTGGGGGGGTGGGGGGGGGGGAGGCAGCGTGCAAGCAGCCCCCCCAGGACGGGCTGCACTGCTGCCCTTCCCTATGCCCCCCACCGTTCACAAGCGGGGGCATCTCGGGGAGGACCCCACCCTCATGCACCCCCCTGCCCAGGGCATCACCCCCCCCCCCCCCTTGTAACCCCAAACCCCATAGGAGCATCGCAGTGTCCCCTCTTCCCCCGGTCCGTATTTCAGCCCGGATCCCGGCGTTCAATCGCTGCTCCTTCGCGCACCCAGCCCGGCCCAAGGTGACCACAGAGCGTTTCCTTCCATGTAATTTATTTTTCGCATCCAACTTCCCCGGCAGCAGCTGCTGTGCCAAATGGCTCCGGGCCGTAAATCTCCAGCGCTGGGGCCGTGGCACGGCCGGGGCTGAGCACCCGCGTGTGCGTGTGTGTGCATCCACGTGCACGCGCGGGTACGCGTGTGAACCCGCACAAAGCCGCTGCGTGCGTGCGTGTGTGAGACACGGGTGTGCGCGTCCCGCGTGGCCGTCACCAGATGTCGCTGTCCCCACGGCCACCGCCTCCCGCAGCCCACGCGGGGCGGGCCGTGCTGGGTCCGACCCCGCGCTGCCCCCCCCCACCCCACGAGGGGGGGAACCGTCGTGGGCAGCGGTGGGGCTGAGCCGGGGGGGTCCGCACCCCGCATCCCTCCATCCCCGTGTCCTTCCGTCCTCCGTCCTCACACCCCCACGTTCCCACGTGGCAGGGCCACCGCTGTCCCCCCACACCCTGCCCCATTCCCCCCCCCATCCCCTCGAAGCCGCACAGCTGAGCCGAGGGG